>JAKSZT010054552.1:7075692-7098492 GCA_026826555.1 Tolypeutes matacus
CTCTCTCTCTCTCTCTCTCTCTCTCTCTCTCTCTCTCTCTCTCTCTCCCCCCTCTCTCTCTCAAAGTGCTATTTCCTTGAGATTTGACATGCATGTCTAAGAGGTGCCAGGGTGTCTGGGAAAGCAGAGCAGATGAGAATGGTATGGCCAGTTCCCCGTCACCCAGACTCTTTCAATCCACCTCAACCGTCCTCATCCAATCAGTTTCCAGGTTCTGCTGATTTTTCCTCAAAATCTCTCTCCATCCATCCCCATGTTCCCACATTGTTACCTTTGATTAGATGCTGTCTATGCCGGCTCCTGCCATAGCCCCTGGCTGGGTCTCATTTTCCTTTGTCTCTGTGCTCTAACCCATCCTATACTTCTTGCTAAATGTTTGGCTATGATTGGATTACTCCACTGCCAAAATACCTTTAATGCCTCCATGTTGAGTACCGAACAAAATATCAACTCTTCAACCTGCCACTCAGAGCCCCTATAATCCAGCCCCAACTCTAATTTTCAGCTTTTAGAGGTACTCTATACTCTTGAAAAACTGGATAAAATGTAAATTCATAGGAACAGAAAATAGAGGACAAGTTGCCAGGGGCGGGGATCAGAGGGAATGGGGAGTTAATGCATGATGGGTGTAGGGTTTCTGTTTGGGGTGACAAGAAATGGATGGTATCGGATGGTGGTGAGAGTAGTGCAACATTGAGAATGAGATTCATCCCACTGAATGGTGTACTTGGGAGTGGTTGAGATGGGAAAATTTATGTTGAATATATGCTTCCACAATTGAAAAAGAAAGAATGAGTAACTAAAGAGATAATGGCAATTAAATACAATACATGACCCTGGATGGAATCTAATAATGGAGGAGAAACAACTCAAAAGGACATACTGGGACACAAGGAAAAATTGGAATATAGGCTGTAGGGTTTATATCAGTGTTAAATTTCTTTTATTTGGTAACTGTAATTAAGGTAGTTACACAAGTGAATATCCTTGTTCGTAAGAAATGTACATGGCAGTATTATGGAGCATAATGTACACAACTTACTCTCAAATGTTCAGAAAATAGATAAATAGTCAAATAGGTAACAGATAGATGATGGATGGATGGATAGAGAGAGAGAGAGAATGATTCAGTAAATGTGACAAAATGTTAAAATTAGCTGATCTGGGTATATGGGGGTGGGGTGGGGTATATCAGAGTTCTCTGTATGAGTTTTTGTTTGTTTGTTTGTCTGTTTGTTTTGTTTTTTTAGAAGGTACCAGAGATTGAACCCAGGATCTCATACCTGGGAAAGCAGGCACTCAACCACTGAGCTGTATCCGCTCCCCTCTGTGTGGGTTTTGTATTATTTTTGCAACTGTCCTGTAAGTTTGAAATTATCTTAAAATTAAAAAGTTTGGAAAAAAAAAGCACAACTGGGCAACTCCTGGTGAAGGTCTCACCCTTTTCTACCTCCATGTTTTGCTCATGACTTCCCTCCCACCACCACGCATGATAAAAATCCCCCTCATCCTTCAAACCCACTTGAAATGGCACTCCCTCTCCAAAATCTTCCTTGATCTCAGCCCTGGGAACCCAGCTTTTAGTTTGCCCTTCTCTTATCATGCTTGCCAGTGTTGTGATTTATCACGTGATTCCTCTTCTCTCTTAGACTCTAAGATCCTCAGGAGCAGGGGCCAGGCCTCGGCAACCCACCTAGAGCCTGACCCAGTGCCATGCACTATCCAGGCTCTCAGTACACTTGTCGATTCTACAGCTGGGAAGCATTTTGATCATTAACTGAACCTACAAGTCCTTGACTTGAACATCTTGGTGACTGTCATCTTTGTGTTGAAAGACATCTACACAGCAGTATGATTTTCTTTTCTTCTTAAGATTTATTTATTTATTTCCATCCCACCACCACCCTGCATTGTTTTGCGCTCACTGTCTGCTCTGTGTGTTCTTCTGTGTCTGCTTATCTTCTCTTTAGGCGGCACCAGGAACTGATCCTGGGACCTTCCGGAGTGGAGTGAGGCTGCTCAATCTCTTGTGCCACCTCAGCTCCCCGGTCTGCTGTGTCTCTTATTATCTCTCTTCTGTGTCTCTTTTTGTTATGTCATCTTGCTGCGCCAGCTCTCCACATGGGCCAGCACTCCTGCGCGGGCCAGTTCTCCGCTCGGGCCAGCTTGCTTTTCACCAGGAGGTCCCAGGAATCAAACCCTGGACCTCCTATATGGTAGACGGGAGCCCAATGGCTTGAGCCACATCCGCTTCCTAGCAGTATCATTTTCAAAGGCATTAAATATATAGATGGTTGAGCCTTTCTAATCCTTATCGCCGTCTACTCTCTGCCATGCACTAGGCTAAATATTCTGCATGTGTAATCTCATTCATCTTCATAGAGACCCTTATTTTACAGATGAGAAAATATATCTTCTATAAGCAAAAAAGGTGGCACTCGGTGATTCTGTCCCCCACCCCCCGAGCTAAACTTAATCTATAGAAACCTGGAGCGTTATTCAGGAATTGACCTTGGTGCCTAATTTTAAGAAGACCTGAGTTTACACAGCCACTAATTCTCTCTATGAAGAGCCACTCACATGGAATTTGCCACTGCTATTAATCAGCTCTAGCCGCCAGTCAATCCGATACCAGAGGCAGAAGAAGCGGTCAAACCTGTTTGTCTTAATGTGCCTGAATCATTTCTTTTTCAGTCTTGACATTTTACGCATCTTTCATACCATTGGATCTCCACTGCAGACATAGCTCAATTTCTGGCATACAGTGGGCACTTAATACCTTTACTGATTTTTTTTTCCTTTTTTTAGGATGTAATTGAATTATTGTACTCATACAGCCATAACATACAACCAGACAATTTTGCCTTGCTCACATGGAAACACATTCTCCAAAAGTGCAGAAAAGAAAGAATGTGCTTCTTCTGTCTCTCTAGGATTCTGAGGCACTCATACTCAGGAAAGCCAGAGATCTGAGTCTCGTACAATGGCCAAGTACAGCCCTTGACTGAATGCTTTAGGAAATGTGTTTAGATAAGAGCTCAGGTCATTGATTAGCCCTTACACAAAGTCCCAACAGCTCTTTCCAGCCACTCTCTGCTCCAAGGGAAGCAGGAAGCTGGCAAACAGAGCAGAGGGAAGCGGCTGTGGCTCAATCAGTAGGGCTCCCGTTTACCATATGGGAGGCCCCGGGTTCGGTTCCCAGGGCCTCCTGGTGAAGGCAAGCCCACCCGCACGGCGTGGTTAGCTGACCCAGCGAGCAAGGGGGGGATAAATGAATAAATAAATAAAATCTTAAAAAATAAATAAATAAATAACAGAGCAGAAACCTTTCTACAGAGAGGACAGCATCCTCCCCAGTGCTTGCCTCACCGAGGGAGAACAGGGCCCCAAGTCCTGTTCCAAGCCAGGTTGCCAATCCAAACTTTAGAGGATCAGGGCCAGTCTCACCAACCTTTTCTGCGAGCGAATTTAACCCTCCATAAAAAGAAGGCAACCATGGAGAAATAGTCTCTTCCCTTCCCAAATACTGAGCTCTGTCAGAAGAGGGGGAAAAAATAGTAAATTGCAGGCATTTCAAAATACTGAGTAAATCTAAACTAACTTACATTTGGATTTGGAATGTCACAATGAACACCCAGGCATGTAAATGCTTGCACATCCCTTGAGAAACATATAGATGCACATACTCTCAGACATAAATAAAGACCCACTTTTGCCACCACCCTCAATTTCACTTTAATTTCACCCTATTATTGGAGGTCAGCAATTAGATAGTGTTCGGCTTTATTAACTTTTCCATTTTCTAAGGATCCCCCTGAATTCATGTAGGGCTCATGTTCGGGCTTATATCCATCCACACTGCCAATATTCTACTCTGGATGCCAAGAGTACATGTATACATCAGGTCAAATAGCAAGTTGCATTATAACATTTTTCAGTATTTTCTAACTACTTGACCTCACCCTTGGCTGGATTAACAACCCTTGGGGGAAACAAAATAAGCCACAATGGAGCTGACAACACTTTCTTACTGATACACCCTTCACCAAAGGGCCCATTAAGCTCTAATTGCCAAGATGATCCGTGGTCTTGAAATGAGAAAACTGTAGCATAAGGAAAGCAGGGTCCCTTGTCTGGTATCATGTAACAAGTGAAAGTTAGGACAACGACTGAGAACCTCTGAAATTCTGGATATTTTTCATTGTTTTCTTTCATATATCTAGTGATTCCAAAAGAAAGAAAAGAGAATTTGATGGTTCAAATCCAAGCCACCATTGGTAGATATCCGTTTCTCTTCATACTGGTGATTTTAGCTCTTGCCTTTTTACAAAAACCTGAAGTGTACTTACCATAGCTGTATCAATCCTTAGAACTCTAGGGACTTGTTTTTTAAAATGAATGTATCAGACATTGAGAAAGTTGACTTTGTTGGCCAATTCCTGGTAGGTAGCTGTCTCCATATTCCTCCTGACTGCTTTGGTAGAGCAGATTCTTTCAATGTTCAATAACTGCCTTTTTTAAGTCCAGTGGCCACTTCTCAGAAAGCAATTTATTTTGATTTTCATTTAGTTTTGGTTTGTTACAAGCACTTCCATTTGTTCCAGTTTCCTTTAATGGATATCACTGGGAGTATGCTGATGTGGAGCCACCTATTCAATACAATATAGAATTGTTTGGTGTCAGAGGATGTTCTGGTTTCAAGATTAATGCACAAGGGTGAATCCTAATACCCAGCCTTATCTTATAGTAACTTATTAGTCTCCTTCACCACCCCTGAAAAGTGTAATGGTTGCCCCTTCCCCAACCTGCAAGACCAGTCTTCAGTTAAGGCTCCCACCTCAAGTTTTCCTTCTGGCATCATATCCACTCATCCTCCATGATTCCATATCCCATGCATCAGACTCTGGAAAAGTCTCCCAATCCGGGATGCTTATCCTGAATAAGTTATTGAGAATCGTTTTTTCAAAGCATTGAATTTTAGGTCACTTGTCCTCTCACCCCACCTTTCCCCACAAACGTGCTAGGGCAGAGGTTTCAAGTCTCCTGCTCAAGAGCCAATGTAGGATTGTAGATGGCAGAGCTAGAGAAGGGCAAACTTCTTCAAGGAAAACTTGAGGAAGCAGAGGAACTGAGAGGGAGCTACTGGGGAGGACTAAGTTAGTGCATTTCTGCTTCTAGGGACCTTTAAGACCCCATGAGTTATATAGGAAGTCTTCACTGAAGACTGGTCTTATATCTGGGGTGCCAATGGGTACATTTTTCAGAGATTGTGAAGGAGACTAATAAGCTACTATCTGTGATATCCAAGATAAGGCTGGGTATTATGATTAGCTCTGGTGCATTATTCTTGAAACCAAACAAATTTGGAGTCCTCCTGATTTCCCAAACAAAATGATCCTTGATCCCCTGGGCTACCTCTCTTGTGACCCTGCTGTTAACTAATCCTTTTTAAGTAATCCATTGATAACTAAAGACCAGAAATTCTGGGAAGACTTCAGCAGTTAAAGAAATAACAACACTGCACCACAGTGGGCTTAAGAGGTGCCCAACATAATTCCAGAAACATCACCTACAGTATCTCATTTAATCCCCATAATGACTGAATGCATAGACTATTCTCCACATTAAAGACAAAGCACTTTGGATGTTGCCAACAACATTGGGATCATCTAAACGGAGTCCAGCTGGCTAATTCTAAATATATGTTTTTTGACCATTAAAAAAAAAAAAAAAAAAGACAAAGCAACTGAAGGCTAGAGGGGTTAAGTAATTTGCTATTAGGTGATGGAGTCTGACTTTGCATCCAGGCCATCTGGCCATAGGATCTCTGCCCTTTCGCACCATGCTACAGCTAGAAAGGAGAAGTGACAGGTAGCTACCTGTTAAGGGCTGACCCTGGCCTTGGCTGCCCAGTTGACAGAGCAAAGGGGTCCCTCTGGGCCCTCATACTCTTATCTCTTCCCACATCTTCCATCTGCTCAGCAGCTCTGGAGAGTCTGTTCCCCTGGCCATCACCCTTCCATCCCCAACTCATAGGGTATTAGAGAAACGCACACCTAACATACCACTTTTTGTAAGATTGCCTCAACTACTGGGTCTTCCCCTTGTCTTCATTCCTCTTTCCAAGGCCACAGTATCAGTTGTCTGGGTCCCCAGGAGCCCTTTTCAACCAGTAACTAAACCTCCTTCTGGGTCAAGTCCAGCAAGTCTTGGAATAGAGACCAAAACACACGTAGAGGTGCCATTGACAGCACTAGAAGTGGAAAATGGGCTTCTAAATGTTTGCCCTCTCACTGATTCTGTTCAAAACCAAAGGAGCAGGCAACCCTGTTGAGCCCACCACCTGCACCCCCACCTCACTCCCAGACAGAGAAAGCATGACTAGACATAAGGCTCACAGAAGTCAGTGACAAGGAGACCTGACAACTTCTGGGATTCCAGAATTCCATTACTGGATGCTTACCTGTTCTCTTCAATACCTGGGCATTGGGATGCCCTCCTGGTCCTTGGGCAAAAGGCACCTGGCATTGCATTTCTGTCTTCATTTTCAAGAAGCCCAAGGGGCACCATTTATAAAAACAAAGACAAAGCAGAAAGGGAAAAAAATCCCTGCTTTCTTTTCTAGACCCATTTATAGTCCCATCAAAGCAAGAGTCATAGTCATTAGCATTAGCCAGTCATCACTCTCAGATTTGGGATGAAAAGCAGGTACAGTTTACCACTATTAATATTATTATTATTATTATATTTTATAGCAGTTTCCCTAACCTCTACTGCTCAGTACTGCTTAATTTCACCATCATAAAAAGAGGGCACTTTTATTTGACTGTTTTTTGATGGGCTTGATTGAGTCTTAGCAGCCTAAACTTTAATTAGGGAGGTAAGTCTCCAAATCACCGTTATCTAACCATGGGTGGGGGGGCAAGCAAGCAATTCGAAAGAAAATGACCACTCCGCCGGTCTTCCAATAAGAAATTAGGGCCTCCCACAGTCTTGGCAGGGGTTTCTAACACCAGAGCCTTCACATGGGAGATTTCACTGGGCTCCTGAAGCTGCTAATGACCACCAAGCCATCAAACATAAACACAATCCGCCTCGGCCAAGTACCCTCCTCACGGGACACTTGGCCCCCAGCCCTATGGCTGTGAGTTTTCACCCCAGTATTGACCTTTGCCCAGCATGAAATGTTGGGCAAGTAAGTTAAGCCCTTGGGAAGGAGGGCTCGATGGTTGGTCTGTCTTACAAGGGAGAAACTGCAAGACAAATCACTCAACAGAAAACCATTGGAAAGTGCTCCCAGAAAAATAAAAAGTGCAAACACCTGAGGACACGGGACCACAGCGTCCTCTCTCAGGCTCCACATCTTGGTTGAGGAAAGCTGGGCCCTTAGAGCAGACAGCAGAGCCTAGCAGCCCAGCTCTGGTCTCTGAGTGCCTGACAAGCTGTGAGCTGATTACACAATTTAGCTTCTCTAAGCCTCTTTGTCCTCATATGTAAATTGGGGATGATAAATAATAATACCTCCATCATAGGGTTTGTTGGGAGGATTAGATGAGATAACTTATGTAAAGCACAGAGCAAGTGCTCATTATTCAGGATGGCCAAGGCAAGCCTATAAACATAGGGGACTCCGTGAATGGCTTGTTGATATGAATTCCGTTACAGGATAAAATAACGTCTGTGTTTCCAGAGTAGGTAGCCACCCTGTATAGGAGCTGATATTATTCAACAAATAGCAAGGGGCAAGGCATTGAGATTGAACTGCCCCTTTGCCCATTGATAACTGTATCTGCCCTGGTACCTGACATTCCTTGGTTTAAGTTTTAAGGCATTAGAAGCTTCTTTGACATGCAAAGCTCAGCCAGATAGGAGAGCATGAAGCCATTAAGAGCCACGAACACCTTAGCCCAAGTAAGTGTATCAGCTCAGGATTAGAGTAGGGGTGTCTGAGCCTAGCAACTCAGGTTTGTTCAATGAGGTTGGTGCAGAGTACAGGGCTCTACGTAGGGTCAGAACCCAGGGTTTAGCATCATCCAAAGGGAGTAGGTGGGTAGGTGGGGGCCAGAAAGCGGAGGCGGAAGCAGGTCCAAAGCAGGCATCACCCCCTTGAGCAAGTCACCTCTTTGAAATTTATTTTATTTATTTCTTCCCTGCTGTTGTTTTGCACTCGCTGTCTGCTCTCTGTGTGTTCAGTGTCTGCTTATCTTCTCTTTAGGAGGCACCGGGAACCAATCCTGGGACCTTCCAGAGTGTAGAGAGGCGCTCAATCTCTAGTGCCACCTCAGCTCCTTGGTCTGCTGCATCTCTTAGTGTCTTTTTGTTGTATCATCTTGCTGCGCCAGCTCTCCATGCAGGCCAGCCCTCCTGCATGGGCCAGCACTCCTGCACGGGCCAGTACTCCACGTGGGCCAGCTCTCTGCACAAGCCAGCTTGCCTTTCACCACGAGGCCCCGGGAATTGAACCCTGGACCTCCTATATGGTAGACAGGAGTCCAATTGCTTGAGCCACATCCATTTCCCTTTGTGGTTCTTAAAGTCACCATCCCGCAAGGTAAACAACCCACTCTCCCCTGTCAACCTCCGGGAAAATAAACAACAAAAAAATTTTAAGAGTGGAAGGTCATGGCCTATCGCTCTCTTAGCGTGGCAATCCCATTTTGACAGTGACGTGGGAGCAATCGTCTTGGTGGGATTCCCTCACAGTGGCAGAGACGCTCCACGTGCCTTGGGAGCTGAGCTCAGATCTGGAGGAGAGTCCTCCCCCCTCTTTCGCATAACCAGACCGAACCAACAGACTAGTGACGTATTCTGTTTTGTTTCAGCACCCAAGACTGCTTTAAAGCATCCTCTCAATGTGTCAGCCCATAATTTCCACAAGGCCTGGCCGAGGCAGGGGAGATCCAGCACGGAGCTGGAGCCATGTTAATTACAGGGCAAAAAGGTTGGGCCGAAGGGCTGCATGGGCCCCTGTCTCGGGTGTTCCATATTTCTTGTGGACGAGTTTGATCCTTTAAGCTCTGAAAACACCCAGAGGGTAAACTGTCAGCACCAAGCACAAGCATTCTGCCCCCAAACAAAGTGACCTTTGAATTCTTAACTGGTTTCATATTTTTCAGGCCTCGGCATACGTATACTTCTTTGGGTCACTCCCTCACATCTTAAATGCATTTATTTGCTGGTAGCTTTTGCCCTCTCTGGCCAAGAGCCACTGATTAACATCTAGTCCGCAAACCATGTAGAAATGTAATCCTTAACAAAATGGGGAAGTTCCGAGCAAGCCAACACACTGTATTGATTTGCAAACTTCAGCCCAACCTGAGCCCTCTTTCTCACCAAATTATGGACTGGCTGGCCGTAGTAGAAATTCAGGTTAGCCGTTCAGACTCTAGGACCAACCTGGAACTCTTTCTTGTCACATTAAATTTCAAAGGCTGGTGGGGACAAAGCACTATGGTCCCATGTAATGGGACATCTGTTGGCAGAAATGGGGCAGTTTTTTTTTTTTTTTCTTTCTTTCTTTCTTTCTTTTAGATGTGAAATCAAGGTGACATCTTCCATCAGCGGTATTTATATCTGGAGACCAACCCCCTTATTCTCCAGGGGGTAAGCCAAAGCAGCATTTCTGTGACAATGAAGACTTAAGCTGTGGACTTTTCTGGGTTTTTTATTGTTAACACAGAGTCTAGAACAGGCCTTTGAGGCCAGGTATCTCGTGTCCTTGGGTAACTCCTCAGAGCTTTGGTTTCCCAGGCCATGCCCGAGAGCACACACCGGCCAGCAGTCTACCTTAGAGAACCGTGCTGATGGAAAAAGGGGATTGATACACGCCTCTTTCTTTCCTCCTCTCCTTTCACCTTTGGCCAGCCAGCTGGCGATGAGGAGGGACATTCCGCCAGCTCTTCTATCTGTGGTAATGGAGAGCAGAGACACCTAATCCCCAAACTTCACTTTAGACACAACTGTAGTTTAAAACCTCTACCTTCATCGGGGCTGCTAGTGATCAGTAAAACCAGTTGGCACGGGTGTCCTGGCCTTTGCTCCCCACTTAGGATGGATGTGCTGACTAGCAGACGAGAGGCTAGACATGGAATCTGGAAGGAAGAGGTACAGAAGAAAAGGGAATGGAGCGGATGTGGCTCAAGTGGTTGAGCAACCACCTACCACACAGGAGGTCCCAGGTTCAGTTCCCAGGGCCTCCTGAACAAAACGAAAACAAACAACAAGCAAAACGAATGATAAAACCAACTCAGGGAAGCCAATGTGGCTCAGTGGTTGAGTGCCAGCTTCCTATATACAAGGTCCTGGGATCAATCCTTGGCCCTGGGTACTTCAAAAAAAAAAGTAAAGGGACTGGCTAATCCACAAATGGGATAGCCAGCCTCTGATGGGACCAGGCCTGCAGTGTGCGGGCAAGAACAGCGACACAGTGAATTAAGCTGCAATCTCCAGCCCTTCACGCCCCCCATCAATCACATTTAGAATGCCCAAGTGGCAGCTCCAGACCCCCAGACCCTGCCTCTCTGTCAAATGCAGGCTGGAGCATCAGAACCAGTTCAACCAGCAAGCCAGATCCACATTCGCCACTTAATTGTGCACAGGTCAACTTCTAAAGTTAAGATGGCCTTCACACATGGACTAGATGCTCACTTTTTTTTTTAAGATTTATTTTATTTCTTTATTTCTCCCCACCCCCCTCGTTGTTTGCACTTCCTGTGTCTGTTCGTCTTCCTTGTTTCTTTTAGCAGACACCAGGAACCAAACTTGGGACCTTCAATGTGGGAGGGAGGTGCCTAATCGTTTGGGCCACCTCCGTTCCCTGGTTTGTTGTTTCTCTCATTATGTTTTTCTTCATGTGTCTCTTGTTGCATCAGATTGCCACACATGCCCGTCGTGCCAGCTCGTTGTCTTCTTTAGGAGGCACCGGGAACCAAACCAGGGACCTTCCATGTGGTAGGTGGGAGTCCAATCACTTGAGCCACATCCGTTTCCCAAGATGCTCACTTGATAGTTTATTGAGAGCTAGGCAAATGCTGTTTCCTACCCAGGTATAGCTACTGCTACTCACACACTAGAGTCTGTGAAATCCCACTCTAAAAACCTCGCATTTGGGTTCAACACACAGAAAAGCCCTCATTTCTACACAATCAAGAGGGGCAGGATAACAGGATCCCTATCATTTTTCTACACTCCACCATTACCGAAAGCTCCCAAACAGCCAAAAGGGAAACAGATATGGCTCAAGCACTTGGGCACCCACCTACCACATGGGAGGTCCCAGGTTCAGTTCCCAGTGCCTCCTAAAGAAGACAAGCAAGACAGCAAGCAGACCCGATGGGCTGGTGCAGCGAGCCGATGCAACAAGATGATGCAACAAAGAGACACAAAGAGGAAAGACAATGAGAGGCACAACAAAGCAAGGAGCTGAGGTGGCTCAAGCAACTGAGTGCCTCTCTCCCTCATGGGAGGTCCCAGGTTCAGTTCCTGGTGCCTCCTAAAGAGAAGGTGAGCAGACACAGAGAGCACACAGCAAATGGACACAGAGAGCAGAGAGTGACCACAAACAATGGGGGGAGGGGAGGAATAAATAAATAAAATAAATCTTAAAATAAATAAAGACTTTTAAAAAGTAGCAAAAAGATAGAAAAAGAGAGCTTTCTTCCCTGCCCAGCCAAGGGATCCAGCATGAAACCATCTCATCAGCATGAATCAACCCACTCCTCACAAAATGAGAAGGATCACACCACACGTTCACTTCCCTTTGGAGTCCAAGAAACCAGAGTCACTTGTGAGATTAGATGTCATGCGTAAATCGCCCCAGGCTTGGGTAAAGGCATTTCTTCATCCATCTTTATAGTTTCTTTAACCAACACCCTGATATCAGCATAGACCTGCAGCGGTCAGCAAGGCCGACTTCAGCTGATTAATGATACTTGATGTAAATAAATACGAGACCAATCATGGGTCCCGCCCTAGCTGGGGCTTGATAACTTTGCAGAGAAGAAAAACTCCCCAGCTTCTTGTTGCACACCTAACCCCAGTGGAAAGGGAACAGGATCCCTTTCCCTACACCTCTAACCCATATCTTTCTCCAGGGTGGAAGGCAGCTCCTATTTTTTTTTTTTTTTTTTTTTTTTTTTTTTTTTTTTTAACAAAAAGGAGTAGGAGAAATGATAACAGAAGCAAGAGGCTAGTGTGGTGCAATAAAGGGGCCAGGAGCCAAGGAATGCTTCTAGAAGCTGGAAAAGGCAAGGAAATGGGTTCTCCCCTAGAGCTTCCAGAAGGAACCAGCCCTGCTGACACCTTTGTAGTCCAGTAATACTGATTGTGGGCTTCTTTTGGCCTCCAGATCTGTAAGAGAATACATGCGTGCTGCTTTAAGCAACCATGTTTGTGTGATTTGTTACAGTAGCAACAAGAAACCAATACAGGGGGCCAATGTGGCTCAAATGGTTGGGCGTCCGTCTGCCATATGGAGGGACCTGGGTTCACCCCACCGAGCCACACAGCAAGATGATGACCTAACAGGAGAGAGACACAGGGGAGAGTCAAGACGAGATGCGCCGAAAAAAACAGGAACTGAGGTGGCTCAAGTGGCAGAATGCCTCTCTCCTACATCGGAGGTCCCCAGGATTGAATCCCAGTAAAGACAGGAGGAGAAAGATGAGAAGAGAGGGCAGGAAACAGACACAGAGAATTGCCCAGCAAATGGACACAAAACAGCAAACGGGGGTGGGGATGGGGGGTTAAAATGGATAAAGTAAACAAATAAATAAATCTTAAAAAAAGAAAAAAGAAACCAATACAGATTTTGGCTTCATAGAGGCGTGGGACTTGACCTACTGGAAGACTTTGCCTGGAAGCAAAAGATTTCAGTACCCCTGCGGGCCTGTTACTAGGCGTCTGAAGAAAATCCACCTCATCCCAATTGCCTCACACACCCCGCTACCTGTGACCTTGCAAGAGCATTGTCAGACTGAAGCCATTGTGTCTGAGTGATTTCAACTTCTCTGAGAAAGGGACCTACATATGTACAAAGCAGCTCAGCACAGTCATGCATTTATTCAACAGAAACATACTGAGTGTCCATATGCACCAGGCTCTGTGCCGCTCAGAGGAATGCAGTGATGAGTGAATCAAACCCGGGCCCTGTCCTCAAGGTGCTTACCCTTTGGTCAAGGGGCAAGCTCTGGAGTCCAAGTATCTATGTCTACATATGCCGGCCGACTAAATGTGTGACTTTGGGCAAGTTACCCTCTCCAAACTACCGTTTTCTCACTCATTTAATGGGGAGCACAATCTATGAACCTCACAGTGCTTTACTGAGAATCAAACGAGCAAATCCATTTGCAGGGCTTAGCCCTGTGCCTTGCACATAGGAAATGCTCAATGGAAAAGTTGCCTCTTATTTTTCTGTGGTTTGATGTGTTACAGACTTTGCTTATTCGCCTGCGTAAATCGCAGTCCATCTTCTCAGGCTGATTTCTCTCATTGGCCAGTCTAGGTGAGCCCTGAGGCTTGGACTGAACCAAGGATCCGTTCCCCTATCCTTCCAGGAGCTCACCTGGTTCCTGGCAGTTGTCCGGAGTCCTGGGGTCTTCAGAAGGGTGAACCCAATCGGTTGCCCACTGAGAAACTTAAAATTCTCTGAAGGAGCCCAGGTGGCTTCAAGTCACCTTGGGTTACTCTGCAGTAACAAGGGAGTTCTGCAGATTGACTAAACGAAGAACAGGGTGGCTTCAGGCACTCAGGTCTCATATTTGAAAAAGACAGGTCAATTCAGTGCCTCATCCAGTTTGCCTGTAAAGGAGGAGAACTCAGAGGAGAACATCTGGCTCAGGCGGTCATTGGCGGGAAATGCAGGCAGCTCCAGCACAGCGCAGGCAGCGACTGCAGGCAGGGGCTGCAGCTCTCAAGATGTGTCTGCAGTGATGAAACCTGCTGGCTGTCAGTGCTTAGGAGGACTGGGAAAAGAAGCCCCAACCAGGAAGCATGGAGACACCCCCAACTCTAAGAAGGATGCCTTTTACAAGGTGGCTTTTATTCCAGGTCATGAAATGGGGTTTTAAGGACCCTCTAAAAAACAAGTGCTTTACCCAACCTACCTCCCCCCCCCCCCCGCCCCGGGGCCATCAGATTCATTAAGGCACTCAAGACAAACTCTTCTAAAGCCTGATTACCCACTGCCGACTCAAGAGCAACAAAGAAAAGCCACCCAGTTTCTCTTCCTTCTTAAAAAAAAATCGGTATTTTATAAATTTGCTCAATAGGTATTAATTTTATGAAAGAAAAAAAAAGAAAAGAAGGGAAAAGAAAGGAAAACAAAAGAAAAGAAAAAAAAGGTTAAATTTTCTGGAAGTGTCTTTTGCCCAAAGCCAAAACATCAGATTGGCTAATTTCTTAGTAGACTGCCTGGCTATGACGGCATTGCACAGACAGCATCCAACTCTTTCTGCAGTGGGGTCTCCTTCAGACCAATTCCCTAACTTATGGACCCTGTTCCAGAAGCCGATTGCCTTGTTCTTCCACCACGGTTCTAGGCCCATAGAACAGCTTCCTTGAAACACAACCTCCTGCCAGGGGTTTACAGGTCTTTGGGAGTTGTTGCCTGAACCAGGCACCCTCAACTAAGGGCAGTATAGATAAGTACTTTATAATGCATGGCTTTTGTTTAGCTTGAGGCCAGCTGGGGAGAGTTGTGCAAGGGGGCGGGGGCTCTGCAAGGTGGGGGAGGGGTGCATTAGTGTGCTCACTCTCCAAACCCCCACTCCAATGTTCAGCCTGCCTAACTGTACAGCCACGACAGGGGATGTGGCTAATGTACCAGGATCCCCTACAAAGTAGCCCGAGGGAGAGTTAGGAAGTGACTAGAGATATGGGGATCTCAGTAGAGCACCCTAAAAGGAAAAGCTTTCCTAGAACATTGATCTACTTCCTCTGTTTATCCCCTTCTTCAAAGAGAAAGAAAGAGCGAGAGAGAAAAAGAGAAGGTAGTACTGGACTCTGGCTATATCTCGAGAATAGCCTGTAAGCAATTCAGGGAGAATTTCTTTACACAATGGATGAGTGAAATATGAACCACACTGCCAAAATCAGCAAGACAAGCAAGTACTGTGTATTCAGCTCAAGAGGAGCCTGGACACATTTCAGAAAGAGCAGAGAATCTGAAGACTAAGACACTGACTCCTGTTCGAGGTTGACAGTCAGGAAATACAAGTTAATTTGTGTTTCACAAGCTAGTCCTTGGGACAGATGGGAGTGGAGCTACCCCTGGCCCATCTGTGGTCTTATGAACCCATATCACATCAGGCTTTCAAAATACCCTGGTCAAAACTCTTACGGGGACAGAGAGGCATGAAACTTGCCTACTAAAGGATCGTTTCAAACAAGCAAACAATGAAATCATGGTATTTTTCCTCTCTAATAGATCTTAGAGATCAACTCATCCAACTATATAGATAAGGAGCCAACTCCCAGAGAAATCAAACAAATGGCCTCAGATCATCCCATTAATTAGTGGCAGAGCCCAGCATGAAACCCCGGTTTCCAGACTCCTGGGACAATGGTTTTAACACATTCTCACGATCAATGATTTCCCCTGGATTCCGGGATTTCTCCTTATTTGTGCTTTTTTTCCGCAAAGGGTGCAGACCAACTCAGATCCAAGCCTGTTTGAGCACGATGGTGTCAACAAAAATGAGAATGTTCTTCGGCGCTCACTTTGTTTGGAAGTACAGAATTATGGTTGGAGGAATATTCAGGTGCTGTTTTAGGTAATGGCTAAATTTTTTGCTCTGAGCCTAAAACTGTAATATGCCACAATTCGAATGTTTTCTTTTAGCCTTTTTTTTTTTTACCGGGAGGTACCGGGGATTGAACCCTGGTCTCTCCATATGGTAGACGGACGCCGAACCTCTTGAGCCACATCTGTTTCCCTCTTTTAGCCTTTTAATCTGCTTTGTTATTGCTCCTTAGCTTGGAAATTGAAGGGAATTTATCTGCTTTGGGGTCAACAATGGTCTGTTCAAGAAGGATCACAGAAATGGTCCCAGGATTTGCGGTGGATTTGGGGGTGAGAGTGTGGAACTGCAGGGGGAAACCAAAGAGAATATGGAGCCACAATGTGCCTACAGCTTTAAAATATAAATAGATAGCTCAGTACTGTGAGGAAGATACCAGAGGTGGGAAACATATTGCATTTGAGCCTCCGAGTTTGTATTTTGTGAACTAAATGCAGGCCTGTCGGATAAGGCCATCCCTGGAGAGAATTTGCTCTCTTCACACAGTTTTAGACTTAGGAAATACTAACCTGAAATCTCATGATGAGAAGGAAGCTTCAAATATCATTCAAAAAACCTGAGAAAGCTTTTAAAAGTAGACATTGATCTCGGAAGGCAAACAGTGGGAGTTCTTGCCTCAGCACAGCTGTCTGCCTCACCCAGAAGCCAGGCTGGGAACCACCCCACAGTTCATGTCGCTCTTTTTCTAAAGGGGAATAACAATTTAAATGTCACAAAGTAAGAATGAGATCCCCTGGAGCCTTGGTTTCTCTACTTCCTGCTGTGCTTAAAAAAATATATAAAAAAATAAAAAAGAGTGGTTAAATGGCCTTCAACCTGGGCACTCAGTAGTTGTTAGTTGAATAGATAAATGAAGGGCTTAAATCCAGAATTTTTACTTCATGAATTTCCACTGTTCAATAAACCAAGGGAGTTCACAAATAGCAAAACTGCTCAAGAACTATGTAGCTCATTTTTCTTATTATGTTGGCTTTTAAAATATTTTAAAGGAAAAAAAATTGTTTTAATAAAATGTTTTAAAGGAAAAATCCAAGTCCTCACTTAACATTTCTTAAATGTTCTCCTATGGATGAGCTAAGGCAACTATTTCAAAAGTGAGGCAAAACAGATCGAAAATTAATTAGGGGTACAATTTACTCAAAAATATTTTAGCAATAGTCTAGATTCAGTCTTGATTTTTCTAGATTAAAGCCTCTCAAGTATTGCTCCCTCGTGTTTTGTATTTTTGAATGAAAAAAAAAGAAACTAATGAAATCAAGAAAACTTCTAACATTCTAAAGAAGAAACTGAATCACTGCCATCATATGTATTTTTATTAATCTTTTCCATCATGTTCTAGAAGTGTCTAAGAATGTTAAATCGATGTACAGAATGATGAAATCACATTTCTCTGAAGAAGCAATGGGATAGAATATGGCTATGTGTCTAAAAGGAAAAGGAGCTGGAGTACTGAGTTTGGGGTTTTTCTATGTGCTTGCGTCCGTCCCCCCCACCCACCCCCCCCCAAAGAATGTCAAGAATTTGAACTCCCTGTTCTTAAGGTGAAAGGGCATTAACTTAAATCTGTTCATGAAGAAAAAGGTGGCAAATCCTGAGGCATTGGAACTATACAATAAAATCTCCCAAGTTTAACATGGCAATAGATCATGGTGTTTCAAAAGTCATTGAAAACAGCAATCAAATCATAGATCATGAATTAGGAGCCAGGAAGATCTCCATTTGCATCTCAGTAATGCTCTACTCCTTTATTTCAACATTTAGCTTTAAGGTTTAAAATATTTGCTAAGAAAGCAGAGAGGCGATTAACAGAGATTTTAAAATGTGTGCCACAGTTACACATTCTGTCAACAGAGTGAAAGGAAACTATACAGCATAAGTTACAAAATGGTTATTTCATGTTTCGCAAACATTCCAATAAACCTTTCCCTGTGGTGTTATTCAACAGCAGAAAAGCAAAACAGAAATGAGCTCAAGAGCCAGCCCAGCTCCTTTACATCTTGAAGAGAACCAGTCTCCGCCCGTGGCAAGGATGAAACATCCCCATTTTTTTCCTGGGAGATGACAGCCCGCTCAAAGTACGCAAGGAGAGCAGGTAAATGAACCGCGGCTTCCCGGGAAATCACAGCAGTTAATCCAGCCCCAGGAAAAATTAGTCTGGGATCCATGTAGACAGACCTCTGATTTCCCAAAGGAAGAGATGTTGACTACCTGGGATTGACATTATCTCCTCATGAATGACTTCACACCGATTTTTTTTTTCAACTCCTTTTTCTTAAATTAGCTAGAGCTACCCCATTCTATTCGAGCTTGGCCATCACGTGGCAATGATGCTATTTTGTTGTTTTAAAGTATTGTAACTTGATTATTATGGTGACGATGAGAAATCCAACAGACTGTATTAAGGCAGCAAACACTAACACAGAAACACGAAAACTGCTAACAATCAGCCAGGCTGCTGTCCGGGCCCCGCCCCTGGCCACTGTCGCTGACATGCAAGTCGATAGCTCAGACGCTCACGGCACTGATCGGAGGAGTGAGTGAAAAGACAAATGCCGCTGTACCCTTAGAAGCTATTTAATAAATATCATCAAAAAACAAGATGGAAAATAAACCTTCCAGAGCACAACCACCTTAGTTCAACTGAATGTAATCTAGTTTATTCAACCAAAAATTGAGAGAAAAGGAAAATATTAAAAAAAAAAAAAAAGCAGTTCTTAACACTAGCAGTAAATAAATTTATACAACAATTCAGTCTGTATAATAGGATGAAATAAATCTACATCTTTTCTTATTTTGGTGCTTTGAATTATACATACAAACAATTACAGGGACTTGTTCACAAAGCTTGTACACCCGCAGTGGCAAAAATGTGAATTTTTTGCCCAGAGCTGATATTTCCTATGCAGAGGCCCACAGCTTTGAACAAATGATTTGCCTACGACTTTTTCTTATGTTTTTTATTCTCTTTTTCTTTTTTTTTTTTTTTTTTTTTTCTTTTTTTTCTTTTAATGCATCGAACAGCTGTGGCCCATGAAAGGAAACAAAACTGGCGGTTTGTTCATTTCATTTGGATTATGAGACCCAGTTTCTTCTGAATTTCCACACTTTTTATTTCCCCCATATTCCTTAAAATATTCTGAAAAAGTCTTGGCGTCCTTCATTCCCTTTCTCCAGCCCAGATGCAATAGTCTTCCTCACATGTACAGTATTTCTTACAATATAAGTTATATGCAATGTTCAGCATTTTTTCACAGCACTAGAGACCCTGTTAAATAGGGAATATGAGTCTGAATGGCTTATTCACAAATGGGATCCAGATTCAGTGGTCGGGACACAAACACCACAGCAAGCTCCTTTTCGAAAGTGGCAAACATCACTTTGCCGTCCGCCTTCAAAAACATAGATCCGTCGGTTTTAGGCTTCATGATACTGCTCCTGCAAAAATGCAAGTATAAGGGGCTGGAGGGACTCTACTGGCCCGGAGCCCCCCCAGCATCGAGCAGGGGTTCTAGCCCATAGCGGTGACCATACTGGAGGGGTGGTGAGGTCCAAAGGAGAGGCTGGACGGCGGGTGCATCGGGGTCGGCGTGGTCAGCATGTGGCTGGAGTGGCTGAAGGGGGAGATGTGGCTGAGAGAGGACATGTGTCTGGAAAGGGCGGCGGGGTTGAACGAGCTGCTCTTGGGGAAGTCCTCCAGGGCGTCGTGCACCTTTTTGCATTTTTTGGATTTGCTAGACATTTTTCGATTTCGGGTCTGGATTCCTTCCTTCTTCATAGTCAGGGGCCTGTTAATCTAAGCAAAGATCAATTTTTTATTTTTTAACTTGTTTGCTGGCTCGGAGATGGCACCGGCTCTCTTGCGCCCCACCACAGGTTCCGGGGGCCACCCCGGATCAGGGGGGTGCTTTCAGGGCACCCCTTCCTCCCACCTCTTCTTGCCTCCTTCCCAGGGACCTGAAACACCGCAGATGAGGTCTGCTGGAGGGTTTGTCTGTCGGCTTATAGCAGCTTCAGAGACCAAGACACCACGAGGAAGGTATTTCAAGCAGGGTTTTTTCATTGTGCTCACCAGTCTCGATAATTTGGGGGAAATTTTTCCTCAGGGAAGTTGGCATTTCCAAAGACCACCTTTTAGAGACCCACCCAGCATGAAGTTATTGCTATGGTAATGGCAGGACACTTGATTTTCTTATTTTGTTTGACTTTCCTTTTAGACTACTTCATGAGAATGGAGGAAACTTCACCAGGGAAAAAACACACTTTGTCTCTCTCCTGACAACTCTGTCTTACGACTTTCAAAGCTCTGCCAAGGTAAACTTACGTGTTTAATTAAGTCTGTCTGCCTTGGAGAAACTGGGACTGTATGACTCTCAAAAGTAAGTTTTGGTCGCCTCTCTTCTACCGGGCCTTTTCGCAACGAGAGGTGCCATAAAATCTTCTCCTGGAATTTGCATGGTCTGGGATCGTGTTGTAATTCAACATGTCTCTCCCAAAAGGTAATCCCTGACCCATGGCACTCCAACAGAAGTGCAGTGGTTGAAAGTTGCTATTCCTGCCACCAAGTTCTGACTATCCACTTCTAACTAGGCAAACAACTAAACAGCCGATCAACAAGTACTTAATAACCATTTATTGGGAGCAAAGTGCTGTGCTAGCACCAAAATAGACTCCTAAAAAGGTAAAGCCTCGTGTGAACTAGAGTAAAAAGAAGGAGGCCAGCCCCTGCTCTAAAGTTCACTGAATGTCAATCTCCTGGGCAGTATACCATCTAGCTCTGCTTAATAAACTTCTGTTTTTGGTTTTGGTTGATTTTTTTTTTTAAACACATTTGCTTTGGGGACCCAGAATTAAGAGAGGGGATTTTGCAAAGCAAATAGAGGCTGCCCCCCCACATGGAGTCAGAATCTGATGAACCTCAAGAGTAGACACTGTGCCACACAGCAAGCTCCCCATCTGGCCGTGTTTCCAGGCAAACGTGGCAAATAGACTCAGGGGTGATGGTCAGGGGAGAACATTCCCTTCCAGCAGGGTTCTCAAGAGTCAAGGAAGAGACCCCCATGATTGAAGGATCAACTTGTCTGCTCCAAAAGCTAGGAAAGGACAGTTCAGAAAGGGAGACTCCAAATGGCCCAGAGACAGACCCGGCTGCTGACAATACTTCCGGGAACGGAAAACAGACAGCCTCCTGGAGCTAAACTGGGAAAGGGCATGCAGGGGAGAAGGCCACGGCCGCGCCCTGGAGCTGAGACCTTAGTTCCCCCAGAGCGGGGGAGGCAATGTGAGTGAACGCAAAACAACTAAAAGGTCACTGCCAAAAAGACATCTCCAGGTTCCTTCTTCCAAGTCATAATCAAGATAAAGATGCAGCCTTCAGAGATGACAATTTGGCTGCCACATCAAACCTTCACCAAGATAATGTCTAGAAACATCCTTCTTTATGCTGACATCGGACTAGACATAGCCAAATATCTAAATATAATATCTAGTTACACAGATAGCCACCCAAACCCAGATAACCAGTTACATCACTACCTAGATACACCGATTGTGAGATACGTAGCCATCGAAACACCTCGATAAGAAGAAAGGAAGCAAGGCCTACATGCATAGACATCTATCTCGATGGGCAGAACACAACCCAACATGATGAAAATGGTACTAGATGATTATCACTGATTGTTAAATGCACACCAGTCATCTTTCATGAATTCTTACTAAACCAGAGAAGTCGGAAAAACCATTCTTATTGATGAAGTAAGTACAGTAAGTTTTTCTCTCCTGGTCACTAAAAGACAGGATTTAATTAAGACTATGATGGGAGGGAGCGGTGGAGAGAGGTATTCCTTGACTTTCCTTTGATCTGAGATATGCATAGCCTTTAGACTTTTTTTTTCCTCCAGATTTGACACAATTGAGATCATATCTCATCAGTCAAAAATGTATAACTAATTTGCCAGAATTCCTATACTTCTGTAGATATAGGAAGGAAGTCCATATACATATACAATTTTGTTATAGTTTACAGTAAGAAAGCAGTTTACTTTCTAATGCCTCTCCTATTAGCCCTGACCCCATTCACCGCCCAGGAATTCTCAATTCTGAAATTAAAAATGTGCTCACAGACTTAAGGGCAGGCTTCAATTTCAGTCCTGACTCCTCTGCTTTACCAGCCACCTGAACATCTTACACACATTTCTTACTTCCCTGAGTCCTCATTTCTTCAAGTAAAACTGAAATAAAAAGTACTTCTGCCCTGCCCACATCATGGGACTCTTTGATGCTCAAATGTAATCAAGTCACATGAAGGTCTATTAAAAATTGTAAATTACAACACCAAAATAATTTTATAGGCTGTGTCAATGACACAGTAGCTAATAAACTCTAAGGTCCCAAATCTTCCAGATTTCAATCACAGATCATTTTATCTCCACTGCAGTGAGCAAGCATAACCCCCAAAGGGAAAATGGAGTGTGGGTTTAATTGTTGAGGAATGTATATAAACCACAGTCCACAGTAAGACTAGTTTCCATTAGAGCCGGCTCTGTGTGGGGACGTGGTCAAGAAAGGATGTCACCACAGGCAAGGTAGAGACCAGCTTTGCAAGGTCCTTGAGAATCACAGCAACTTGTTCCCAGACAGTGAGAAAGAGCTAGAGTGCTAAGTTCCCCCTGAGAAGTTCTCCTGTGCCCAAAAAAATCTAACCAGAAAAGCTTCCTCCCCAATTCCCAGGTAATCCTGAGTACTATGGGTTTCTTGCCAGAATGGCCCTGAGCTAAAAGCTCTGCCTCTTCCCCATTCAGTCCCAGACTTTGCCAAAGTCAGACTGACAAGGAAGCTTTAGGAGAAGGAGAAAGAGCTAAAGAAGAGGCAAGAGAGAGAAAGAACGAAAGAAAGAAAGAGAAAAAAGAAAAGAACAGAAAAGACGGAAAAAGGAAAAAGGAAAAAGGAAAAAGGAGAGGAAAGGAAAGGAAAGGAAAGGAAAGGAAAGGAAAGGAAAGGAAAG
>JAKSZT010054552.1:7098502-7270501 GCA_026826555.1 Tolypeutes matacus
GGAAAGGAAAGGAAAGGAAAGGAAAGGAAAGGAAAGGAAAGGAAAGGGAAGGGAAGGGAAGGGAAGGGAAGGAAAGGAAAAGAAGAAAAATTTGGGTGAAATGACAATTCTTTCTTTGGGATTAATGTAAAACTTCAGGTGTCATTAGGGTCGTGACATCTCAGCCAGAGAAGTTTCAGGAAAAAATGACTGAGTTTTTTTTTTTTTTTTTTTTTTTTTTTTAAGGTATTACAAAGTGAGAAAAACCCAAATTAAAAGATTGGAAATGAAACAGCTAAACCCAGGTGCCTGGCAATTATCATTCTGCTAATATGGCACAGAAGGTAAAACGAGCGGTTTCTTTTCCCCGGCAGAGGTAACTTCACATGGCTGCTTTCCTCAGGGTTTCTTTGCATGTATAAGCTGGTTGGGACAAAGACATCAGCTGAAATCTCTCTGACACTTCGTTTCATATCTATTATACAGAGAATGTATTTAAAATTCATAGCACAGGTTTAGCCAAGACTCTTTACCCCTCAGTAACTGAATCGGTCCTCTTAGTTTCCGGAATTCGTGTGCCGTGCATGACAATCCTATTTACCTTTCTCTTTCACTCTCTCGCTCGCTCTCTCTTTTGACAAAAAGGTAAGATGCAAGGAAACATCAAAATATAATTGGTGGAAGCAGATATGGCTCAAGTAGCTGAGCGCCCACGTCCCACATGGGAGGTCCCGGGTTCGGTTCCCGGTGCCTCCTGAAAAAAACAAAAACAGTAAGCAAAACAAATGAGAAAACCAACTCAAGGGAGCCGATGTGGCTCAGTGGTCGAGGGCCGGCTTTCCACATACGAGGTCTTGGGTTCACCCAGCCCTGGTATCTCAAAAAAATAAAAAGTTTAAAAATTAAAAAAAAAAATAACTGTATATATATACATATATTTGGTGACTTTTTGTTTTTCAAAGGGGAAGTTTTGTTTTTTTTTTTTCTCACACCCCCCAACCATATTGGGTTGTAAGCATATGGGATTGCTGCATGACGTATCGTGCCTATACATACATACTCAGTGGGTTGTGTCATTCTCTGTCTTAAAGCCCTTCTGTCTCAGCAAGGCTACACTCTACAAAGATGAGGAATTTTTATTCTGAAAAGGCGGACACCCTAAAGTCAGTCCTACTGTGTCCATCATGTGAGGGTGATTCCATTCGAGCAGGGGCACTCGAGAGGGCGGTGGTGAAGCTGCTTCACGGACATCACCGGAGTGAGGGAGCCCCGTCTTGGCGGCTACAGTGACACTTACGTTGTGCAGCTTGTAGTACAGGCCGCAGGCATTGCAGACGGGGTCTCCATTGGCATTCCTCCTCCAGAGAGTAGTGGTGGTGGTTTGACAGTTTGCACAGGATGTGCCAGCCCTTCTTGCTGCCGACTGGGAGTGGGGAGAGAGGGGAAGGTAAAATCAAAACAAATGTTAAACGTGTTTTCATGACGACGGAGAAAGACTTAAAAAAAAAAAATTATCATTGAAATCAAAACTAACAGGTGGCCCACATGAAAGTAATAAAGATGCCCAAAAGTTGCCTCGAGGGGAAAAATGCAGCCAATCCCTTCACTTAAGAGTAAGGTGGTCAGGGTCTAACAGGCTACTCCACGGGGGGGAAATTTAGGAGAATCAGAAAGCCGGCACCACCTCTATGAGACAATCATCTCCCCGCACCTCACCCCACAAAGCTCACCCGATACTTATTTCTTACAGACAGCGATTTTGAATTAAGCAGGCAAGGATTTGGGTACCAGGTTTCAGTAGCCTTATTTACCAGGCCCTAGTCTGCAAGAGGTCATTTTCAAGAGCAACTCTGAAGACCTCAATGGGAAATAGGCTGTGAGGATATATTAATGGCAAAGGAAGAGCAAACCAAGCATAAGTAGCACTTTCTAGAAATGCTGGATTAGAAAGAGTACAGAGGGCTAAGAGGAGAGTAAACTAGTTCTCTAAGTCATCTGTGCATGTGGGTGGTATATACTCATGGGTTGTGTAACTTAGGAAGCACCAAGACGGGGACATCCTACGCCAGCAAGACCCTGTCAAATGTGCAGAGCCCTAAATGTACAGAGCCTACACTTTCAAACTTCATTACGTGCCACTCCATGGGTGACAGCTACTTTTTCTCTCTGTAGGTGGCTTTCAGTTAATGAGAGAAATTGAAAGGAACCAGGAATTTTGCTATTCAACAGAAACACTGCGTTCCACTCCTGCTCTCTCATCTCCTTTCACCTTCTGGAAATTAGGCATTTCCTATTTGCTATCCACAGAGTACAACAGTAGCAGGTCAAACGTCAGCAGTAACTCGAATTTTAATTTCCATGGCTGTGTCACTGCCTTCATTTCCTTTCAAAACAGAGATTTTTCTTTGACTTTTTGATGCATTTTAAATTTAGGAGATGACTATTTTCTATGCCGATACTTTAAAAAAAAATTGAAGTCTAAAACTTTTGAAAGAAGAGGGAGTTGAGTCACTTCTAACACACACTTCTCTCCTCCTCACCACACACCATAAAAAGAAGCCTTTAATGCAAAATTATTCCTGCTCTTGGACTAAAAAAGACAATATTATCAAAGAAAAGGCAGAAGAAAGAGGAAAAATTCAGCCGTTATCAAGAAAATTCTGGCCTGGTTATAAAAACATGGAAGGGAAACGAGACGGATCACAGTACACTTTTCTAGCAATATTTTATCAAGCAAAGTTGGACCAAGCACCTGAAGTTGCCAAATCTGAAAAACCCAGTGGCGATTTAGCACTAACCCGACTGATTCCTTTCCTTTCAAAGTCGTGAAATTGTTCGTCAGGTACATTCCTACAGACTCTGAATAGCAGTGTTATGACTGTTTTTTTTAATTCTTTAGCCTCTGTATTCTAAGGAACTGAAAGCTAAAAAAACAATCCCGGAGAGCAGATATAGCTTAAACTGTCAAGGGTCTGCTTCCCACATGGGAGGTCCCGGGTTCAGTTCCCGGTGCCTCCTAAAACAAAACAAACATCAAGAAAACGAATGAAAAAAACAACTCAGGGGAGCCGATGTGGCTCAGTGGTTGAGCTCCAGCTTCTCACGTACAATGTCCCCAGTTCAATCCCTGGCCCTGGTACCAAAAAAAAAAATCGATCCCAATCTATCATCATTGAGGAAGTTCTATCTTATTTTTACTGTCCATTTTGAAAATAATCTGTTGTAGTCCAAGAATATTGTTGCTAACCCCACACTCCTATGCCCACAGGCTTTGTGAAATGTTAAATAATCGTTTCATTTGTGTGCTCCTGGGAAGAAAGGGCTACATAAAATCAGTGTTTAGGGAAGCGGCTGTGGCTCAATCAGTAGGGCTCCCGTTTACCATATGGGAGGCCCCGGGTTCGGTTCCCGGGGCCTCCTGGTGAAGGCAGGCCCGCCCGCACGGCGTGGTTAGCTGACCCAGCGAGCACAAGCAGCAAGGGGGGGATAAATGAATAAATAAATAAAATCTTAAAAAAAAAAAAAAATCAGTGTTTAATGATTTTGACAATTATGTTATCATGTTATTAATACCTTCCAGTAGGTTTTATTTTTTTTTTTTCTTTAAAAGATACACTCAGATATAGTAGACTACCTTCTCAGGTGCCTGGATTTCCAGGCTGAACAATTCTGAACGTCTAGTACAAGTACCTCAGGCCAACTGGCAACTCAGAGCTCCCAGTGACGGGGCTGGCTGTGTAGGACTTTGCAGTACATTGATGGTAGCATAAATACAAGCAGGCTCAGAATGAGCCTTGGGTCCTATGCTCTTCATACTAACTTACATAGAATCTCTAAGAGCCACACTGTTTGGTTCACTAGTAGGAGGCAAGGCACATTAACAAGCAAGCTTCCCAGCTTTTTGCTCATTGTCAGGCATTTGAAAATCCTAGTGACACTGAGAAAAAAAGTCCTATGGATCTTCCCTTCGGTCACTTCTTCTAACTTCCTGCATTGGTTTATTCAGTGGGAGATATGCATCTTACGGAAGAGCTGGCTGCCTAAAGTGACTCTGCAAATGTGTGATATAAAAATAGCAAACTGGAAGGATGGGTCTGTGGTGAAGGGGCAGGAAATATAGGAAAAGAATCAAAAGAAAGGTTCTAGGTGTTCAGTAGGCAAAGACATCTCCAGGCTAAAATGTAATCTTGAATATGCTGAGTGTCTCTCTGCAGTATATGATTTCTACCCAACTAAAACTATAAAATCACCCAAGAACAGATGATTAAGAACATCTTAAAATGTGACAGAAAATGAACTCTAGAACTAAAAGCAAGTATTACTCAGAGTTCTAGTGATTTCCTGTGAAAGGAGAGTGAAGATAAAATTATAAAAATGGAAGTAGAGACCTATGCAAAGGCACAGAAGAAAACCCAAGAAACTGTCAAATGCACTCCTGTTCATCAATCAGCCCAAAGTTTGAGACTTTTTGCTCCCTTCCTTTTCCCTTCTTTACTTTTGCCTTAAAATAAAATTTAAATTTTTTAAAAAAATCTACAATAGTATCCTCACTTGTTCAAATTAACAAGGAAGGTTTTTGTTTTTCTTTTTCTTTCTTTCTTTCTTTTTTTTTTTCACTAAGGCCACGTTTTGAGTGATTCAGAACATTCTTTCGTGGTGTGATCACATTCATTCTGTGCTAACACCTCCAGTCATTTAAAAAAAAAAAAAAAACACTTCTTGTTCTGATACATTCAAACATCTTGATGTTTAGGTTGGGGAAGCTGAGTTGTTGTTTATGACTTATCTCCAGTGCTCAGATATCCGGCAGCTTTTTCCTAGGAAGTTAGCTTTACACATTAGAGAAAAGGAAAAGAGAAAAAAAAAATTAACTGTATAAGGAAAAGGGGGGGGGGGCGGGCGCAGAAAACTGGGGGGGTGGCGGCAAAAAAGAGCAGAACAAACAAAGCCCAGGGACCTATGACTGCCAAAAATTAAAGTCACATGAGCACTTCCATCCCTAGAAAGTTTTTCCTTTTTCTAAAGAGGATGTGAAAGGTGTTAAATGGCATTAAAATCTGGTGTGGAGGACAAATGATTCTTATAAAAAGAATGCAGGTTGTTGGGTTTTTCCCTTAAAATCTGGTGGATGCTAATTCACCCATTAATCTGCATGGGGAAATTCCCCTCCTCCCCTGTGTACTTGATAAAGTTATCACCACACGAAGCATTTTGATCTCTTGGCTCTATTAGTTATCATTTTGCCAAGCCTGCTTTTATTGTTCTCTGCTACCTACACTTACTGCCCAATCTGCCCTAAGGTTCCAGCAAGTTTACAAATGAACCTCTCCTGCTAGTTTTCCTTATAAATGCTTGACACTGCCAAGTTTTCTCAAGTGTTCCTATGGTCGAGAAGTTTAAGTGAGAAATTGTTCCATAAACTCACATCTTGTCTAATTTTTTAAAAAAAAATTTTAGAGGTTGAAGAAAGGAAAAAAAAAGACAAAAAACTGTCACCCTGCCAATAATCATTCAAAGGGAAAATAAGACCAACTGCTAGGTGAGACCAAGAGGCAAGACAGGAATCGCAAAACTTTTCCCACAGGAATTACCTATGGAAAGGCCTCAATTTCTAAGACCAAGAGAGAAGATAACGTCCATTAGGCTCAATGGCTGGCTGCTTTTGACATTCAGGTAATTGCCCCATCAATCTTAAAGCATGGGCACAGGAGATTCATCTCAGGCACCAAAACCACCAACACAGCACTGAGTCTTAGAAGTCACCTCCTGCTATTGCAGAAACATGTTCTGGGTGGTACTAGGACACCCCACCCTCCTCCTAAATTTCTCGATGAAACAGTGATTACCAATGCATTTTAATCTGTTGTCCCAGTCCTGTTAGATGGGCCATTCTATTTGGGACTAAATTTAAAGATTTGATAACCACGAAGGTGGCATCCTTTAAAATGTGGTGAGTTGAGAAACATGGAGAAAAAGAGAGAACTTTTCTGTATGTCTAATATTATAAAAAAAGAAAAGAAAACAAACAAAAGTTCTCCCAGGCAAGCTGACACGACTTTGAGCAGTCTTGCCAATTTCCTGCAGAAAGCTCTCCTTCCTGAAAAAAGGGACACCAGAAACACAAAATGGTTAGTGTTAGATCTGTGCTTCCCAGGGAGAACTTACCAGCCTTCGCTTGGGCTTAATGAGAGGTCGGTTTTGTCCGTTCATTTTGTGGTACAGGCCGCAGGCATTGCAAAGGTAGTGCCCAGTGCCATCTCTCCGCCACAGTGGGGTAGAAGTGGCTCCGCAGTTTACACACTCCCTGCCTTCTGGAAACAAGATCACACATAAGTCACGTATGGAATGAAAACACGCAAAAGAGCTTGACAGAGCTTGGACTTGGTCGGGGGGGTTGTGTGTGAAAGTACAATTAAGAACTTGCTTTCTTCCTCCTCTTTCAGGGAAATATTCTGCCACCACCTCCTTTTAAGGTGCTCACTCCAGAGTTGAAAAGAGTTACTATACGGCCGCACATGCATGCCCATTCTGTGTGCATATAGCTCCCGTCCAAAAAAGTGGCAGATGGATAAATAGCAACAGAACTCCATTCTTGGCCTGCTTAACGCGATGGGGAAAGATCAAGCAGAGCCAAGGAGGAAGGCAAATTTCAACTTGAAATATTTCCCTGAGAAAATTCTGAGCTCTGGAGGATGGCAAAAGCAAAACATTCCATTCATTTTCCCTCAGAGGGAAAAAAGGGAAAACAAAGGTGACCCATTATCATCACTAAGTCTGTCTATAGAGATTGATTAAATAATGAAGATTAGGTTGGGGGAAAAGGGAAGATTCATCAGTGGCTAGATAGATAAACAGATAATAAAAGAGATGAATAGATTGATTAATAGGCTGATTGATTTAAGTAGCTTGGCCTTTAGATTTTACTTCCAATAGAACGGTAAATGTCCCTAGCTGGAAAGTAATAGATTAAGATCCAGCAGGCTGCACTCTTCCCCCATCATCTTTTTTTTTTCTCTCTCTCTCCCTCTCCATCTCTGGAAGACACTAAGGTTTTTCCATGGATTTTCAGCAGCTATTGCAGGGACTAAAGTTTAAGTGGGACCCCAGCTTGACCAGGCCAGTGGTGCTGGAGAGAAAACCAGGGGCAAACTTCAGGCAGAGAACCTGGAAGAGGGAGGGGGAAAGGGAAAGAAGAGAAGGGGGGCGGGGCACGCGGAGAGATCAGCTGAAGATGAGAAGAGAGAGGTAAGTCAACCAAGGAGGGGGGTGGGGTGGAGGGAGATTCTTGGTCGGCTCATTCACCAAGGCCTGCCTGCAGTTTCTCTTTTTCCAAAAAAAAATAACCAAACAAACAAAATAAACGAAAAACCGGCCAGGCCGGGTTCCAGCAGGGTTCACTCTAGGGGTCGGAGAGTGACCCCGGTGCACCTTCAGAAAGCCTCTTGGGAGAATCCTGTAAAATACATTTCAGGAAAGGGAGGCAGTTTGCTACCTGACTGCGGGAAGAAGCAGAGGAGGACGCTTTCAGAAGATTCTCCCGCTTTGGGAGGGCTGGAGGAAGCCCGTGGCATCGCCTAGCTCTCGGGACTGCGGGCACAGAGGCACCTGGCCTCCAGCAGGGACCCCCAGCCACCTCCCCCCGCCGTGGAGCCCCCAAACTGCTCCTGCCAGACGAGAAGCAGCAAGTGGTTCAATGAGAGCTGGTCTGCAAGGAGAAGGGAAAGTTCCACTCTTAGGGGACACTAAGGAGGGCACTGGGGGGAGGGGAGCAGGAAGTGGAGAAAGGTGAGCCCTAGAGGTAGTTTTTAGAGATTCATCAATTAACACCAATCTACCAGGAAGACTGAGATGGGAGAAGAGTACCCTGAAAGGCTTGGGAATTTCAATCCCTAAGAGGAAGAAGGGCCTGCTTGGCTGCCCTGGGGGCCTTGGGACCACCCCCACCCCCAGGATGCAGGAATACCGGAGCTCACACCTGTGAGGGTGTAGTCTCCGGGGGGGGGGGGCATGTTCTGGGGGAAAATAAAAGACTTTTGTCAATTACAGTCAATAATAGTTCTGGGTAAAGATTTTATCTATTTGGCTTTTTCAAAAAATTTTTTCAGTTAAGAGAGATTTGTTATTTTTGCTCCAGGTCCCACAAGGGTTCTTATCCAGAGGTCCACAAAGAGCTTTCAAAGTGTCCTGCAATGGGAGGCAAAAATATGGCCTGTGTATCGGGGGGCCGCGGGGGGGACTGGCCAAGTACCCAACAGCTTTTATTGGCTCTCAAAAAGGGCTCTGGACAGGATGACACCCAGACACTGTTCATTTGGGGTGGAAAACTGAGGGCCGTGGTAGACTGGAGGTGGGGGGAAGCTGAAGTAGGGAGGGCAAGGAGGCCCCCTTGGTGCGGGATAGCACCTGGGAGCCTGAGCCACTGGGGCGACCAGGCCCATCCCCAGCCTGTTCCCAGCTCTTCCTTTGCTACCTGGGCAGGAGGCTCCAGGCTCCAGACCTCCTCCTCCAGCAGCAGTTTGGGCTCAGATGAAGGTGTGGTGAGGAGCGTGGGGGCTGCCGGCTACACCCCGTTCCTAGGCCCTGGGCTGGGGGATCTCCCAGCTTGACGTGATTAGTCTGATTTCCTTTCGTTTGTCAGGTGGTGGGGAGGAGGGCAGCTTCCTTTTCAGAGGGACCTTGAAAGCTAGCAATGGTTGCCTCTTCAGCAAAGCTCTGCACAGGGGCAATTTTCTGTCTTGATTCACTTAGCAAGTTTGCCGTTACCTTGTGTCGGGTTGAGTTGCTTTATTGTCTGTTTTTTTTTTTTTTTTTTTTTTTTCCCTCCATTGTTGCCTCTAGTCTGTACCCAGCAAACGACCAGTTTTCCTAATGAAGGCCCTGGCTCTCTCTTGCTTTCTTTTGCTCTCCTTGCTCACTGCCCCAGCACCTCACTGCCTGCCTTGAGCTGCTCAGGCAGACACCTCTCTTAGGTGACAAGAATCACAGAGCTGTGAAGCCTCTTGCCGTTCAACAGCCATTTTCAAACACTGCTGATTCTCTGAGCTTGGTCCTCAGACTCAAGCCTTGAAGCTGGGTGGGACGAAAGGGAATAGGGGTAAAGTAGAAGATCTTGAAGGGGATGGTAGAACAAAGATGTCCACAGTCAAAAGGAGGTGGGGCAACTAAGATATGGCCCTTTTCGTCTTTTGTTTGCAAAGATATATCCCAGCACTGAAAGCCCAGGCGTTAAGAAAGCAATGCTACACTAACCACAGTTTCAACCGTTTCTCCAAAACGCTACAACCCTCTTAGACTCTTGTCTTCTCCAGCCTTTGCAAAAAAAAAAAAAAGCAACCACTAAAACCAAAAGAATCCCCTCCTTGAGAATTCCCACCACACTTTCACCCTCTTCACACAGAATGTTTCTAGAAACTTCCCCCTCCAAATTCCCACACTCCCAAAAGTCCCACCTTCTTAGCTGGCCAGGTGTGCGGTTCTTGGTTTTGTGACTGTGAAAAAGCAATCAGAGGGAGGGAAGAAAAAGCAGAATTTAAATTGCCCTCCTCCCTCCCCAGCCAAAAATAAAATAAAATAAGTGCAAAGGTATTCCTAGTTCCAGTTTAGGCAAAAAAACCACGCCGTCCCCCCACCCCCAATGTTCACAGTCTTAAGGAAAGAGATGCGAGAAAAGAAAAGACTTAACTGAAGGCAGCAGAGGAGGAGAAGTCAAACACGAAAATGAGGGCATAGAAACTAGAGTCCTTTGGAAAACTCACTCTGTCCCCTCCCCCTCACAAACCACCACCCCAGCCTCAGAGACCACTATTTTCCCCAACCTTATAGCACTAACAGAAAAGAGAACTTTTTTTTTTTTTAATCCCATTAGTACCTCAAAATGCACGGGTTTGCTCTGGTTACACCCAGCCCTCAAGCCCCTGATCTAGTCCAGGTTTTTCTCAGTAAAGTGACAGCCCCAAGCCCTATTCCCCCTGAGGCTCCCCGGGACACTCTCCTCCCTCCTGCTCTCCCTTCTTGCTTTCTTTTTGACTCCACCAGCTAGTCTACCTCCCTCTCTCTCCCTCCTGCCTACTTTCATGTACTGAACATGCAGGTCTGAGTTTTTCTGTCAGCCTAACCGCATCCGGACTCTATTAAAGTTCCTGGCGCGGGATAAACAATGCAACTGTCGCGTGCAGCAGTCTGAAAATAATTGGATTAGCTAAAACATATCAACTAAATAGAGACAGTCCTGCTCAGGCAGTCGGAGTAAATGTCACCCTGGAAAAAAAAAAAAAAAAAAAAAAAAAACGCTGAAAACTGATCTCATCACAGTCACTGGGTCTTACCTCTGAAGTTTCCAAAACCCTGGGCTTTGGAAGCTCCAGTAAAAGACTGCTCAGCTCACCCAGAAAAGACAACTGATTTTTCACTAAGTCTTTGAATATAAAATCGAGAGAGAGGGAGACAGGGCAGTTGGGGTGGACTGAAGCAGAGATGCCTGCCCTGAAATGGACAAACCTAAGGGAACACCACAATCTTCTCCAGATAATACCTTAAAAATGTATTTAAATCTTATCTTAGAGAATCCCTAACTCTCTGATTCAATGGCTTTGGTTAGAAATAAAACTGGTGATGGATTACTTTTGAAACCCAACTGTCTTAGCTAAATTAATATTCTGCGTGGTCGTGAGTTTTTCGTTTTGTTTTGTTTGTTTTTATTTTAATGCAAGTGACTCCACCAACAGAATACATATGCAGCAGGCTTCCAGACCCGGTTTGCTCTTTTGAAACAAATGAGTGAGGGAAGCAGAGGCACACACCTGAAGAACCTTTCTGCAGCCCTTTCCATCTCCTCTGGCTTCAGATCAATAGACTATGTCCCAATATGCCTTCCTGGCCCTGCCAACTCTGAGGAGAGACTGCAGGTAACTGGGCTGTCTGGCATTTGATTTTAATTCGACTGTGTTTTTCCCAATACAGAGCCCATTTCTTTCTCCCAGAAGTTAAGGATGAGCGTCTCCTTAAAGAATACGCGTGCTGCTTTTGCCAGATTCCAGTCCACACCCCACCCACCCACCCCCCACAAAACCTATGTCTATAAACACACACTTTATTTATCCATGACTATATAGAGGACTGCCCCCCTGCTATTGAGTGCATGACCTCCTCTGAGCAGAGCAGGAGAGGAACAGTCAGGCTGCCACGAGGCCAGACAGGTCATAGGAAGGACCCGTGTTTGTTTAGGTTTGAGGAGGTTTTGCTTTAGCATTAAACACTAAAGATTTATTCCCCCAGCCTTCCATTTGGTCTTGGAAGCTGACTAAAGGTTACTGGCAGAATCCAAGAGTTCTGCAACATGAAGGAGAGAGGGTATGACTTTGTTTTTGTTTGTCTTTTCCTTTCCCAGGTCATTGCAGGGGGGGAGTTTAATTAGAGCCCATTTCCCCTCAGCTTCTGAGCATGGGAATGAGACGGGGCGCTCAGCATTCAGCATTCCCCCTGCTGTAAGAATGGGAAGAAGTCAAATCTCAGAAGGCTTTGGAACACTACCCAGCTCCCCAGAGGGGCCAGACTTGCCAGCTCCCCTTGTCCTGCCCTGAATTAGGGAGAAGGAAGAGGGGCAAGAGGAAAACCAAGGAGTCCCATCCAGGGGAGAGAAAGTTCCTACCTGTGCTGGATCTCGCCTTGGGCCTCGACTTACATCCGAACCCGGTGGGCGAGCCACCCAGCAGGCTGCTGGGGGGGAAGAGTCCGGAGCTGTATTCGGGGACGTAGGGCGGGTAGGTGGTGATGGGGTGGTGGGCCGAGGACGAGGCGCCCCCCAGGGTGGTCATGCTGCCGCGGGAGTGCGCCGACTCGAGCTTCATGCTTTCGGGCAGCGGCACCTGGTACTTGACGCACTCCTTCTCGTCCTGCCGGGCCGAGCCGGCCGAGCCCGGGGTGGGCAGGGACGGGTCCGGGGAGACGTCCTTCGGCGGGGTGGGCGGAAAGGTGAAGAGGTGCGGGCTGGAATGGCCCGCCGACAGCGAGGAGGACGAGGCCGGCGGGTAGACCGAGAGCGGCCCCGGGGAGCCGTGGTGGATCGCCGTCTTGGAGAAGGGGCTGAGGTTCCAGGGCGACGCGCTGTGGTGGCTGCCCAGGGCCTTGCCGCCGTCCAGCCAGGGCAGGGATCCGTGCAGCAGCGGTGGGCGGCACACCTGACTTCCTGCGGCGAGGAAGGCGGCGCGGGGCAGGAGAGAGAGAGAGGCGGGTTCAGTACAGCGTTCAGAGACACCTGGGATGCTCCTCCGTCTCCCACCTGCAGCCTCCCAGTAGGAAAATCCCCAAGGCAAACAAGCACCTGGGCTCAGGGCCCCCCACTCTCTAATCCCAGTGGTCTTTTGGCCAGGATACCTTGGGTTATCAGGGAAACTCTGCTCACCCCTTTCTCCCACACAAATATCCCATCGAATACATGGAATTAGGGGCCTTGTCTGACAGCAAGAGGTGCTGCAAAAGAGTGGAGAAGGGCCTATCCAGATACACTTTCTAAATAACATTCTCCCAGCCCCCCCCCCCACTATAACCTGACTTGATTTATTGGTTCCCTTCAATGGCCCAGAATGGGGAGACATCCCCATCCCAGACTTAATCCCAGCCAGCCTGATAAGAGAGTGGGCTGGGAAGGAGGGGGCCTGGAGAGTAGGACCTGGGCTCCCACCACTGTAAAGCACCAGGATAAGACCCCCGACCCAGGAGAGAGGCCCTGCCGGGCTCCCAGTGGAGAGAGGAAAGGAGGGAGAGTGAATGGGACAGAAGAGAGGGGACACTTTAGGGTTATTTCCCAGGAAATAATAGACAAGGCTGCTTCCAAAAGGCCTAAAATGCCATTTGCAAGGAAAATTTAATTGCTTGGGCTGTCAGACAAAATTTCCAAGGCTAGAGCCTGGGCTGACAGTTTTGTCTATTTTTCGTGCTTTCTCAAATCCTACAGGAGAAAATTAAAGAAGCCCCTAAGCTCTCAAAGCTATGATTCCTACAGTGCAATATGTTGAGTTTTCACCTGAGCCCCTGAGACACAAAATTCCAGTTTATGTGTCTATTTTCAACCAGTGATGACTCATACACACAGAGCATATTTAGCATTTGCTTCAAATACACAAATGTAAGAACTCGTACAAGTCCATCCGGGGTTAATTTAAACTGCAAAGTGCAACTCCACACCCCTCTGGATCTTTTAATCCAGTACCTGCATCAGACTTTGACATTCTATTTAACCATTAAGAACAATACTGAAACTAAAATCTTAAGAGAGAGGAAGGGGAGGGGAACTCAGAGGGAAGGAGGGTTCTCTGAAGCCGAAGGGTCAAGATTCATATTATGCAGGAAGTCGTATAGTAAATAATATTAAGTCTGCATCTACCGCATTTCCACTTAACTGCTGATCTGCACAGAATAAGGGCAAAGAGCGCCCCATCCGCAGGAACGGCTGTTTAAGACCTGGTGACAGCAAGGCGGGGGACGCCGGCCGCAGGGCGGGGGGTCTGTCATCAGGGCGCCGCCGACTCTCTAAGTAGGGGGACCAGAGAGCTCCCAGGTTTCCTCCGCCTGAAATTTTGCTCCCACTTCTTCTTTAGGAACAAAGGTAATCGCTGGAAAGTGTAAGAGTCCCGTCCCCCACCCCCACCCCAATACATAGAACTGGGTTTCTTTTTTTACATTTCAGAGCTCTCCTCAACTTCTCAAGGTGAAGGAGGAATAAAAAGGCAAACGGGAATCACTCCTACTTAGAAAGAAGCCCCGAGGTATCCTAAAACCTCTGTGGGAGTCTAATGGGGCTGATGTAGGCCGAGGAGAGTAAGGCAACGGTTGCAAGGAGACAACCTAAGAGCAAAGACGCTGGAAAATTCTGTGCAGCCGGGAATCTAGGAAACCCCAAACCTCTCAAACTTAGGACAGGCGGTTTTTCCACTAAAGCCCTTTCAAAGCACCAGAATTCCATTCCTGGAGGCCAAGAGGTAGGCGACCTGCCTAGAACCCAAAAGCACTAGACTTTGGGGAAAGGTCAAAAGAGAAAAGGTGAGAATAAATATGCCTCTCGGGCCTTTCTGAAAATGTGCCCGGAGAAACAAACTCCGGGATGCCGACAGAAGCCCTGCGGAAGGAAGTGTGCGAAGCAGGCAAGGAGAAGGCCTTTGCAAGAACCCAGTCCGGCCCTAGGCTGGGCGGGCGCGGGTGCCGGGCCCGGGAGCTTGGCCGGGGGAGGCACAGCCTTGGCTCGGCACGCCTAGCTTTCCTAGCTCCTGAGACCCCGAACCTGCGGCCGCGCGGGGAAAGAGTGCTGCGGCTCGGCCCCGCCAAAGGTGAGCGGCCAGGCCCAAGGGCCACCGGCCACGGAAATGCGCCTGCAGAGACTTTTGCTAAAAGTACTCGCTCACGACTGTCGAGACGGCCTCCTCGCGCATTTCCGGGCCCCAATTTTTTTTTTTTTTTTTTTTAATGAGCCAGAAACGTCCCCCTTGGGGGCTCTCACTTCGTCTCCCCGCCTCCAGGTCCCTCTCCCTGCCTCCCCGGCCCGCCTGGGTCCCCGCGCCAGGGGCGGACTCACCGTGGTGGGTCGGAGGGTACCTCTGCACCGTGGCCCGCACCGAGTTTCCGTAGTAGGACGGGACGTGGTTGCCTTGGCCGTCGATGTTAAAAAGTACATCCACCTCCTCGGGCAGAGGGTACTGCGCCGGGTCCATGTAGGAGTGGCCGAGGCCCGGGTGATGCGTGTCCGGGTGCTGCCCATTGAGGACCGCGGGGTGGTGATGGCTCACCCAGCGCGGCTGGTCCGCCGTCACCTCCATGGCTTCGGCCTGCGCTCGCGCCCTGCCGCCGGGTCCGGAACCCGCGCGCAGAGGGAGGGCGGTCGGCGGGGAGGTCGGGCGCCTGCAGGCGGTGCAGGTGCGACTGTTGTCGGGGGCGGGAGGGTCTTTTAAGTGTTTGCGGGAGGGGAAATCGGGAATGGAAAATGCAGAGAAAGAAAGGTGAGGAAATTAGAGTTACCCCCCCCCCCAAAATATATATTTTAGGGGTAGTTTTAACAAAGAGAAGGGGAAGAAAAATAAATTCCAAAAAAGAGGTACGGAAAGATCAAAGTGGACCAAATCGTCCAGGGGATGAGGACGGTTTGAGTTCTGCAAGCCAAGCTCCTCTGCGCCGTGATGCAGCAGTGGCTCCGAGACTGCGCTGCTTCTCCGGTCACCTGCAGGGGAGAGAAGGGAAGACCTGGATGAGCTCGCCTGGACTTTAACACCTGAGTTTTTGGAGCGGTCTCGCCGCGCCTCCCGCGCGCCCGCGCCCGCGCCTCCCCCTGCAGTTCGGAAAACCGGGACCCAGCTGGGGAGGGAAAAGACTGCCCCGTGCACCCCAAGCAGCTGGCTCCCGGGAGCCCTGGACTGGGCAGTTACAAGTTGGAGCACAACTGCCTGCCACCGGAGCATCGGTCCCGGGACCTTCCAGCCTGCAAAACTCTCCAGCAGAGGAGGGTTTGCTTTAAATTTTTCTAAAGTCCTCCCAAGTGGAGGGGGAAAAAAAAATAAAAATAAAAAAGAAGAAGAAGAAAGAAAGAAAGAAGAAAGAAAGAAAGAAAGAAAGAAAGAAAGAAAGAAAGAAAGAAAGAAAGAAAGAAAGAAAGAAAGAAAGAAAGAAAGAAAGAAAGAGAAAGAAAGAAAGAAAGAAAGAAAGAAAGAAGAAAGAAAGAAAGAAAGAAAAAAGTCTCCAGTACCAACCTGTGTGGCGAGGAGCAGAGAAGAGGAGGAGGGTCCGACCTGAGAGCCTGTTCAAGTCGGATGGCGTGGCTTGCTCTGGCTCGCTCTCTCCGTCTCTCTCTCTTCCCTCTCCCTCACTCAGGATTTTTTTTTTTTTTTTTTTTTTTTTTACAGGGAATGCATTCTTTCTGAAAGTATCAAGACGGCGCCAGGCAGCTCAGTGTTCGCAGACAGCTGTGGCGCGACGCAACTTAAGGAGGTTCTAGTGTCATCCGCGCCGAGGGGAGGAGCCTGGCGCTGGCTAGGAGGGGACAGGATCCCCGGCACAAGGAAACTGCAACCCAAACCCGCTCCCGGCCTTCACCGCCCCCCGCACGCCCCCGCCCCTGCTCCCGCCCTCCACTGACCGGAAAGGGGCGCAGCTGAGGGCGCGGAGGGTGGGCGAGGCCCGCCCGGGTTAGGGCCGAGGGACCGGCAGGAGAGGACTCGTGCTCTGGCCCTTTAAATGTGGCTCCGGCTCCTGCCAATTCATTCCGGCTCGTTAGATTATTTCGTCCCAGAGAAAACCGGCTGCCCATTCATAAAGTTAATTCCTACACGCAGCCTTTTTTTTCCCCCTTAAAAGTTTTTTAATGGACAAAAATGTTTTTATTATTGTTATTTAATCCAGGGTTAAGGGGAGAGTTTATTTGGGGGTATGTGCACGTCAAACTCATGAGAAAAACATTTTAATGTCAAGGTACTTTTAGATCTGCTCTCGAGCAAATTTCCTAAGAGACTGAGAAATCAGGTAAAGGAATATGCCTTTGATGAGCATGTCCGTATTATTTTTGGTTGTTGTCAACTTGTTCCCCAGCCCTTTGCGTTAACCTTTCAACTGTGTGTGATTCAGCTGTTGCAGCTGTCCTTTCCAGACTTCATATTTGTGTTCAATGTTTGCTTTTGACTTGAGTGACAAGAGTGATGGATGAAAAAGAAAGAAAGAAAAAGAAACTCCAACGAGTTCCCCAAGTGCAGTCAGAGTAGATGGAAAGAAATCCCTTGAGTCTTCCCTCCGGCCACTTGGCCCGTCACACCCTCAGCCCGCCCGGAGGCCGACTTACTTGGCTCCCGGCGGTTCTCCCCCAGCCGAGAAAACAAGCCCCCCCGGCACCGACCCTAGCCCGGGCCACCCGGACGGGACTCCGCAGCCTGCAGGACAGACTCCGCGGACAACGCCGCGGAGGGGGAGGGAGCTGGGAGCCGGACCGCTGCGGTGGGGGGGCGGGGCGGGGCGGGGCCAGGGACGGGGCCAATCACCGATCGCGGCCGCGGCCGGGCTGCGATTGGCCGGCTGCGCGGGTTCGAACCTCCGCGGCCTCCTGCAGTCCTTTGAGCCACTGCATCCCCTAGCGGTGCTGAGGTTCCTGCAGCCGCCAGGCCCGAAAACGCAGCCGGGGCTAGCCGGGGTCAGGCGGGAAAGGCAGACTCAAACTCCCCCTCAGCTCACGCCAGGGAAAGGGGTGCAAAGAGAGCGTGTGGGTCCTCCCGCAGGCATTCCCACCGACAGCGCCGAGAAGTTGGTTTGGGGTTTCCGTGTTTTTAAAACTCTAAAGAGCAAATTGAAGACAGTGTTCCCTCTTCATCCCAGTCTAGCCCCATAAAATTCCCTACAAATACAAAAGTTCTAGATAGAAGAAAACCGCCCCTAAAAGTCAGCGCTGAAGGATTTCTTAACTGCGGTCAAGGAGAAACCCCAATGTTCAACGTCAACTTGCTGTCGGGAGTGTCTTATTTTAAAAAAGCAAGCCTGCTGGAAAGATTAGTAAAATGGATTTGGAAGTAGAGGAAACGTATTTCCTCCCGATCTTGGATTCGGAGTTTCTCTTGGGTCCCCGCCTTCTTAAATCGGTTATTTGTTTGAAATCAGGGTTAAATTTCTAGATATAGAAAAGGAAGAAAACCTCTAAAATTAAAAAAAAAAAAAAATCGCCCCCCCACCCCCGCCCCATTTCTCCTGAGGCCAGTGAGTCTCTAGTTTATTAGGGCCGCCCAGTTAAGGGAACATCGATTTTCCTTCCGCTCTTTGACCACCCTTCTCTCTAGGGCCAGCCAAGCTGCCAGCAGCATCTCCTCCCTGCTCACGGCGCTTTCCAAACCTTTTAATTATTTAGTTTCTGTCTAACATTCACCGGAAAGCATTCCATAAACAAGGAGAGACGAACGCACAACGCTTTTTTGCTAAGCGCCCCGAGATGAAGATTTAAGGAAAGGAAAATGAAATGTACTTGGCCCGTTAGTCCGGTAGACACGCGAACCCGCCCCTATTCCACAGCCACGCGGAAAAGCGCAGGGGTGGCTCTTGGGTCCTCGGTGCCGAGGCCTGCATGCAAGGGGAAGGCAACTCGGGGCCGTCCCAGGGAGAGAAAAGCTGCTGACGCCAGGCTTTGGAAATGTGGTCTGAGGCTAAGGACGATTTGAAAAGACAGAAAGAAAACGTTGGTGAGGAGAGGCCTTCCGGTGTAGGGGCGCCTCTCTGATAGCGCACAGAACTTAGGCCGGGGGGTGGGGAGCAGGGGGCGGGTTCGTTTTAATTAAATCATCAGCACCGAGTCAGGCTGCGCTGGGGATGGAGAAAGGCACCCACCACCACCACCACCACCACCCCCTTGGAAAAATAAAAGCCCCTGAGGAAGGCCCCTCTTGGTCTGGGTGGTTTGGAGCTGGCAGAGAGAGGTGGGGGGCCTGGGGCTGGATGCCCGGTGTAATGGAGCCAGCCTGTAGGGGGTATTTCACATTTAATTCCCAGCCGGTCCGCCCCTGTTCCCGGACTGACAGTGGGTAATTGGGAAAGAGGACGTTGCTCTTTTGATGGCCCGCGCCGGCCAGTCTCGCCGACGCCACACTGGGTTTGACGTCACGGGCCCAACCCCAGAGCCAGGAGCACAGAGCAGAGGGGGAGGGAAAGGGGGGGAGGGGGATACCGGGGAGGGAGCGCCGAGGTCGGCCCCGGGACCGACGGGGAAGGAAGGGGGAAGGGAGCGAGGCCGCGAGAGGCTGCGGCGCGTGGCCTGAGGCGGAGAGCCGGGCTGCGGGGGTCTGGACTAGGCCAGGCGCCGGCCTGACCCGCCTCGCTGGCAGTGCAGGCCCGGCTTCCTCCTCCCGGGGCGCGCGGGCGGGGGAGGGGAGGGGGCCGGGGGAAAGGGGGTCCTCATTCTCCTCCGCGTAGCCCGCGGGGCCGGGCCCGGACTCCCGCGGAGCCGCTGAGCGCCCTCCTGTAGACCTGACGCCCCCTCCTCCCCCCAGGCCCCCCGCCCCGGCCTGCTCGAGCGAGTCTCCCTCCTCCCGGGAGCCGCCGACCGAGCTCGGGTGGAGGAGACCGTGTGACCGAGGACGCTGCAGCCGCCGCCGCCGCCGCTGCAGGGCCACGGGCTCCTGTAGGGCGCGAGGCCTCCCTCACCAGGGTAAGGGGCTGGCGAAAGGCATGGTCGCCTGGGGGCCTGGGGACGAGCACCCCCGGCCGAACAGCCCGTGGCGCCAACTACAGCTCGCGAGGAGGCGGGCTTGGGGCTGCTCGTGGGCGGCGGGAGCCAGTTTGGCCTGTCTTACTGTCAGGCCTCGAGGCTGCTGCTTTAGGCGTCAAGTTGTGCCCTCTTGGGACAAGGGTCAGGCATAGTCTCACTTTCTCTCTTCCTCGGTTGCGGTAAGCGGGGACCCCCACACCCATATCCACACCCACAAACACATACCCACACCCACGTGCACGTCCCTCCCACCGCCCTCCCCGGGACGCTGAGACCCTGCCCGGGTGGAAGCGGGGAACCCAGTCCCGCCCAGGATCCTGAGCCCGTGACTCCCAAGAGAGCAGCGGCCCCATGGGCTCTCTCCTGAGGTCGCCGGGCCTGGAGAGCGCAGATCCACGCGGCTGGCTTCCCCCCACCCGAGCCTGGCGACGGGCGCGACCAGGCGAGCTCCGCGGGGACGAAGTGCTGGGGAAAGCGGCCCCCGGCGCCCGCGCGCTACCCGCAGAGGGTCACCAGGCCTGCTGCGCCTCGGGGTCGCAGACCCAGAGTGCCTCATCCAGCGCAGGGGGTGGGGGAAGGGGACTGCGAGCGCGCCCCAGGCCGCCGGGGGCTGTCATCTGAGCGTGTTGACTTAAGGACATTGCAAGTGGAGCGCGCGAGAAACAGTCGGATTTCCAGCAAGGCGGCAAATATTTGCGGGGTGGAGAAAGCCGCGGAGCCGGGCCGCGCCGCCGCGTTCCTCCCCCAGGAGCACCGGCGCCGGCCTGGGCGGACCCGGCCGCGCAACTAGCGGCTGCAGGGAACCCGGGAACCTGCGGGCTGGGGGCGGGGGGCGCCGGGGAGACCAAAGGCAGGAACTGGTGGCCCGCACCGCGACCTCGGCGCGCGAGGCTGGGGGAGGAGCAGCCCCTTCCCTCCCAGCCCCATCAATCTGCCGAGGCTGCGATCGGTCAATAAAAATGGTGTGAACTGTCCGCTGCTGCCGGGGGTCTGGGGAAGGAGCGGGGGCCAGAGGGGGCCGAGGCCGGCGCCCCGCACTAGCCCGCCTCGCGGCCCCGCGGCCTGGTTGTCGCCGTAAACCAAGCGCGGCCGGGCGGGGTCTTTCATTGGGTGGCTCCGCTGTAATAGTGGTCATTGTTGAAGCAATTAGCGAGAGACAATAGCCGCGGAGAGGCGTTTAATTCGACTCCGCGCGCGGGCGGCTGCCGGGCGAGGGCGGGTGGCGGGGCAGGCCGGGGCTGGCCCGGGATCCGAAGGCTTCTTAGGGACCGGCTCCCGGCCCTGCCCGGTTTTTCGTGGGCGTGGGGTTGGGGACAACTGAGGCAAGCTGAAAGCGGGGCCAGGACGAGGCCAGCCGCGCGGTTCCCAGACGCTGTGGGGGGCAGAAGCCGGGCACACCCGGCGGTGGAAACCGGCCTCGGCCTTCCTGGGCCCCGGGTGCCCCGCCTCGGCCACCCGTGTCCGAATTTCACGCCACATCGCCGAAGAGGGCAAAGGAGAGAAGCCCGGGTTTGGCGCGTCCACACCTCCCTATGCGCCACGGCCGGCCTCCCGACCCCCTCCGCCGCCGCCGCTCCGGGATTAGGTTACCGTGGCGGGGCCAGGATTTTTACTGGATACGAGAATGGCACAGGTAAAGCTGTATAAACAGCTTGCCGGCTGCCGGGCGCGAGGGTTACGCCGGGGACACGGCGCAAGGCACTACCGCCGGGCCGCCACTGCGCGGGCTGAAACAGCGCGGGAGGCCGGCGCGGGTTAACCACCTAGCAGCTCTCTGAGGTGCCTCCTGGACCCTCTTCTCTTGCCCCCCGGAAATGAAAAACGGAGTGGTGGGGCGAAATTAAAAGGGACGAAAGCAGCAGCCAGTGGTCTCTGCTGGCTACATTCTTTTCGAAATAAAATAGCGAGGAAGGCAGAGGAAGGGAGTTCCAAAACGCACGGGCAGCGGGGTGATGCGGAAGGTGGAAGAGTGAAAGGGCACTCGGGGGAGGGGGGAAGGGCTGCGCACACGCAACCCTCCTCCCCACTCCCACCCACCCCAGGCCGAGGGTCTACCTTCCGGGTAAAATGAGCCATCTCTTCGGGGTAGTATCTTGGTTCGTTTATTTACCTTTCTTTTTGCTTATTCATTTATCACCGTTTAAAACTCGGAAGGAAACCCGCCCGGGCCAGACAGAGATGTGGAGAGTAAAAGAAAGAAGAGATGCGCTGGGAGATTACCCCCTCCCTCTCCGCCCCCACTCCCTGGCCGGGCTCTCCAGCTTCGAGGGATCCCAGCCCTCCCTCTGCCGCCACCCCCTTCTCCCCGGTAGAAAAACACCCTGATTGTAGCAAGATTTAAAAAAAAAAAGGGGTAGGTGGAGGTGTATCGGACAGGGGGAGGGGGAAGACAGGGGATTTCTGCTTTCGGGTTTAACTGTGCCCATGCGGTGGGGGTTGGCCACAAGGGGAGCCCCAGGGCTGAGCAGGGGAGAAGAATTTCCCCAGAGGGTGAATCGAAAGGAATGCCAGTCACCCTGGAGGAAGGGTGCACCCATCAGCCCTCCCTCCCTCCTGCCCTGGGTGGGTAAGAGGACAGATGGCAGCCAAAAGAGAAGAGGAAGGGTTGGAGGCGCTCGGGCAGTCCGCGTGGTGCCTCCTGAGCCACAGACCGCTGGCCCAGCCACCCGCGGTGGCACTGCCTTCCAGGGAAGGGGGCTCACTGCCTCTAGAGCCGGGCTCCTGTCCTAGGAGGCCCCTCGGGCGGGACAGCTGAAGTCTCCCTGACTCCCAGGGGAGGCGCGGCCCCTTTACCAAGGAAAATCGCCGCAGCGCGCGGATGCACGCATCTGAATTCCGTGGGCCGCGGCGCCTAGGCATTTTTCGGACAAGGGGAGGTGTACGTGGGTCTGGGCCCAGCCAGCTCTGGCCAACGGCCTGGCTTCCCCCGGCCTCGGGGCGCTCCGGCACTGCCGCCCCAGCGCCTTCCAGAGCCCCCCGGGCGGCTCAGCCCCGCGCGGGGAGCGCGAGCCTCGGTCTGCGCGCCTCCGGCCGCTTCAATTGAGCACTGACGGAGAAGGGCAGGAGGGCTTTATCTGGGGGCTATTGTGTTTTCACTTCTCTAGATTAGCCCGAGGAACTGGGAGGGAGAGGGCACTGTTGCTGGACAATCGACAGTGAGCGTCAAGAGAAGGGGGAGGGCTCTCAACACGGAAAGGGAAAATGGAGAGGACAATTTCGTTGAGACCCAGCCGACGTGAGAGGCAGGCTTTTAAAAACAAGAATGGCTCACGTCTTCCTTTGGACAGGCTGGGGATCCCGCGGTAGAATATGCCTGCGTGGACGCGTGTCCGTGACTCTGTCCGGAGCAGAGGTGTACGAGGAAGCCTGCCCGCGTACGCCTTCGCCTTCCGCTCCCTTCCCGCGAGGCCCCTGCCGGCGCTCGGCTCGCCGCCGCCCGCCACCTCGCGGACCCCAAGCAATTTGTTATATAAAACATTTACTGGCGCCTGCAGACCCTGGGCAGCGGACACCCAGGGAGACTTCGGCTTCGCTGCCTTGGGCAAATCGTTTCTTTCCAGTCCCTTCTCCCGGCCGCACCTACCGCCGCCACCACCTCCAGTCCCGGTGCGTCCAGCTGCCAGAAGCAAAGCGGGTTGGGACTCCAGCTCCGGAACAGCCTTGTCCCACTCCCGTAGAGTGGCTAAGCCTCTCTCCGGTGACTGATTCCAACCATTTGCCAAGGAAAAGAGATGATCATAAATATTGGGTCAGCACACAAAGACATACCACCAGAGGAAGGCACCTTTATGTATGAAATGGCCGGGACGCCGAGAATCAGACAACACCCCATTGCCAGGCAGAAATGATTAGAATAACCCAGGGCTGGGTTTCCGGCCTCTGCCCCATGCACCTTATCAAGATTCCTAATTCCCTGCTACCTCCCACAGTTCAGGGGCACAAATTGCCTTAGCCTCCAGAAGAGGGGTCCACGCCTCCTGGCTCCTACCTACCTGCCCCCCTCCCCAGGCTCTCTGTGTGGCCCTGGGTGGCTAAGTGTCCCAGAAGAGGGACACTACCAATGAGTATCCAGGAGCATCCACTCCCATCCCATCATTGTACTCCCTACTTACACCCATCCCCCATATATCCAATGCAGGGATGCAGGATGGAAATATTGAAGAAAAAAAAAAATGCTGCTTCCCCTCTCTCCTGGTTTTTGGTGGGAACAGACTAACCCCAACCACAGATCCCCAGGGCCCGCAGGGCCATTCTTGTGCAGAATGGAGGGGGCCTCTGTGCAGGGAGGAGGCTTGTAAACCAACCCAGGCTCTCCCGCATCCTTCAAATCCAGCCAGCTTCTCAGGCCATGAGCCACATAGACCCCGCAGGGCCACAAGCTGCAAGCTGGACCAACCCCTCGCTGCACCAGAATCAACCAAGGGAGCTCAATGAGTATGCACTGCACCAATACCTACTTGGGACTCTGTCCATCTGACTCAGACACCGCATAGGAACCTCTCCAGACCTGGGTTCAAACCTGCAGAAAACAACTCATTTTCCTCGGAATCGCACAGAGCTTTAATACTAATCCCCTCCCCACCTTCTTATGTACAGAAGCCTTGGTTAATTCTGCTGGCCTGGTGGGGACCCTGCCTGCCAGCCTGTCACGGAGCAAACAGCCCACCCTTTCTGCATTGACAACTAAGGATGGAAGGGCTGCCAGAACGCTACTTTATTTGTCCCTTTAAAGTTCTGAATCTCCCATGAACATCCTGGTGAATGGGGGGGGGGGGGAGAAGGAAAAGAACACATGGGAACCAAACCAAAGGGAAATCCTGCAGGTTAGACACTTCCACCCCCTGCCCTGGACACAAAGCACCCCTGTGTCAGTTCCCTCGGACACCCTGTAATGTCTGAGAGGGAGAAAACGAACTGTCTTTTCCAGATTGGCTAGACTTCCTTTACATTTTGACAGCATGTCTTCGTGGGGAACTCCCTCTGATTGAGCAACTTCTTGGAGGTCTCTTGGTTCGACGGCCGGAGAAACTCGAATTCTGGTCTTCTCTGCCCCTCCCGCTTCCCAGGACCTTCGGCACAGTCTTTCTCGGCGGCTCCGGGTTTCTCAACGCCTTAGGGTGCTCCTGGAAGCAAAGACACCTCCCGGCCACCAGCTCCCTCGAGAATGACAGATGCCAGATGTCAACACATCTGGGCTCCAACTTTATCTCACACCGCACAGCTGTGTCTGTAATTCTATGCAGACAATGAGCCTAAACACACACTTGGAAGCAGAGGGAAATCAACGCGAAATTGACACGAAATTAACGAGTGCGGCCACCTTCGGGAGAACGCTGAGCTGCCTGAGGGCAAAAGGGTTGCTTTCCCCCATCCTCTGGCATCCCCGCCACCTCTTGGTTTTCTGTTTTGTTTCCACGCACCCCTAGTTCTGCTAGCTCTTTCTTCCAAACAAGGACACACACCACATACCATGCTCGCCCAAGGTCATTGCAGAAAGCCAAAGACTTCCAGGGACTGGAAAGAACAATAAGGACTGGGGTCGAGTTCACTTTCTTCCAGAGACAGCTGTCCCTTTGGAGTCGGGACCACCTCCTAATTCTCTCCACGTGGATCAGGGAAAGCGAGTGCTGAGTTAGAGGGGGAAGAGATTCACTGACCTGGGCAGCTCGCTCCCGTTAGCCAGCTGTTTTCTATTTTGTCCTGACTTGCCAGAGAGCTGAAAGCAGAAATGGCAGGCGGAGTTCGCCACTGTGGCCGCCGCTCCCGTGGTCGCCGCTGCAGCTGCGTTCGGCCTCCGGCACGGGCTTCCAGCGAGAAGTAAAAGCTGGGTGATGCGCAGCCTTCCTAGGCGCCCCCTCCCCTCCTCCTCCTGTTCACTGTAGAGAGCGGAGCTCTTCCGGGTTGGGGTGGTGAAGGGGTAAAAGGGGGGTGGGGGAGGGAAGAAGAAAAAGCCAGAGAATGAATTTCACCCTCTTTTGCAAACCTGCAAACCCCACTTCGGGGGCGTGTAAAACGATGGAGTTGGGGGGTTGGGGAAGAGATCGCCTTGAAATGCGACCTGACCCTGGCGCCTACCGAGCCCGCTATCTTCGCAGGGTTGGAATTAACACTAGAAATGTTATCAGCACCGTTGACGGGGGTTATTATCGTAGACTGGAAGGCTTTCAAGGCATTTTCCTCCATTTTAGGAAGAAGTGGTGCCCCGGTGGAAGAGTCTAAGGGTACAGCCGGTGGCAACCATCAGCAGGGCCGAGCTCCGGGGTTTTCTCTCTCCCTTCTGAGGTGCCTCCTATTTGTTTATGATGACGCCTCAGAAATGCCCACACTTTACCTTCATCTCTCTTCAGCCACAGCTGGCGGGTAAAAAGTTAGAAGAAGGGTTGGGGGTGACCGGGCTCGGGCCACGACTCTGCCCCTGCTCGTGGCAGGCAAAAAACTATTTCGGAGGACGGAATATTCACGGACGTAGGCACTAGAGGTTTGAGACTCTTTGGGGGGTTTCAACTCTTTTTCAGAAGGCTTCTAGGGAAATTTTACCTTCTCGGAGAATCATAAGGGAGCAAGAATCAGAGGTGGCCCTGGAGATAAAATGTCTTGAAGGAAAATGATCCTATTCCGCTCACCCACAGAACCCACAAACTCAGCCCTCCCCTTCAAAGCCTCCCCTCTTCCTGCAGGATCCCTTCCTCTGCTGCTGAGGAGATAAAAATAATCCACGGAGAGAACCTGTCCCGAATAAATTTCTGCAAGGGAAAAATGAAACTCCATAAACATTGGGGTAGAAAGGTCAGGGTCCTTTTGTTTTGAAAGGTAGAGTTTTCCCTTCACAATATTTATACCATAAGAATATGAAGACTGGCTATTTAAAAATAAACAAATCTCTGGAGAGAAATAAAACATTTGCCTGTTGCTGGGCCAGGAAAGCAAGAATCTTTTTGCGCTCCAAAATGTTCCTGAAGGTTCGGCGACCAAGGAGTTGCCTGGTTGAAAGGGGCACATTGTAAGGGCGGGCATTGGGTGGGGACGGACAGGGCAGTTCGTCAGCAAGGTCAAGAGAATGGTGCTGTAGAGGTGGGGGGCGATCGGAGGGGAGAGGGTGGTGGCGCCTGGGAGGGCTGAGTGTGTCTAAAGCTGACCCTGGACGGTGGCGTCTGGAGAGCAAGTCAAGAGCGGCGTGAAGTCCGGCAGTGGACTGACCCCTCCCGCCCTGGCCGTTTATGGCCCTCTGGGTGGGTCCGCCGCCTGCCTCCAGCCACTGAGACCCCGAAACCACCCCCCATCCCGATTCAAAGTCGCCACCTGCCCCTCTGCACCTCCGCTCCCCACCCTCAGCGTTCGCAGTGGAAGCCTAGAGTGGGGTGAGGGCGGGGAAGTGCTTAGCATCTGCCAACCCCGCTGGACGGAAGAAGGGGGTCTCCCTGCCACTCGGGGAGTCCCGAAGTCCACCCCTCGCCACCCACGCCCGGATCTCAGCCCCTCCTCCACCCCCTGTCCCCTCGCTCCCGCCTGCCGCCACCCAGTGGCGGAGCAAAGTTCTTTGGCGCCAGCAAGAGGAGGCGAAAGGGCTGCGTGTTTCCAGGACTCCCTTAACCGCTGTAACCCAACCTGTTGCCCTCACGCTTCTCGGGGGGCTGCCTGGGCAGTGCCAGGAAGGCCGCGAAGGGCTGGGCCGCGGACCCTGGCAAAAGCAGCCGCTGGGATCCCGAGCTCTTTTAGGGTGCAGAGCCCACCTCGCTCCTTCTGGCGCCCTGCCTGGTGGGGAGTGGGACCGCGGGACCCCGGGGGGGCTTCCCTCAACCAGGCGGCGACCGTTGTCTCCTGCGCCCGGGCATTAGCTTGACCCCAGCTCGCCGTCCGCCCGACTGGGGTGGGGGGGCTCTTTCCATCTTCCTGTAGGCTCTCCTCTCCCCCGTTTCTTTTCCCCTGGGAGTTTCCTCTTCTCCCGCCGCCTCCTCTTTCCTCTCCTCCCCACCACAGATACGCCTGGGACTGGAAAGCCCTTGCCCTTGGAAGCCGGATCCCGCCACTACACCCTGTGCGACCTAAGGCAGGCTGTCGCTTCTCGCTCCTCGGTTCCCTCTGGGCCACCCCCCCCCCCCACATACACACACACCCTCGCCACCCTGTCCCCGGCGCGCGCCGACGACTCTCCGCCTGGTTCCCCCTGGCCTGGCGGCCTCGGTCGCGGTTCCTTTTCTGCTGATGCGGGGACTCGCTGGTCTCCGCGTTGAAAGTGGCTCCTGAGGAAAGGGGTTGACTGAGAAATCTGATCGCACACATACCGCTCTTCCATCACCCCGATTCTACCTTCAGCAAAGGTAGCCTTGGCTGAAGTAAATTCTGCTACTAGAGAAACTCGGGCTTTTTGTTTATATCTATTTCTAAATTCCAAAGGACTTAATTCAAACAGAACGGTTTTCCAGTCTAATGGTCAGGCAGGGGCTGGGTTTCCAGGAGGGGTGTGTCGGCACCAGCTGGGCCTTTCTGGCCATCCTGATGGATTTAAGGGTGCAAATGCTACTAATTAGAGGTACAAGAGCAGATTATCCCCGGGGGGTGGGGATGGGGGTGGAGGGAATTTGATGGGGGGAAGGAAGTGGGGTAAAGAAGGGAGAGATTTTGGTCTGAGAAGTAAACCCAGAGGAACCTGCGGCCGCTTAGACTTCCTCGGCGGAAGGGCTGAAGATTTATTCGTGATTAGTGGCCGCTGGCTCCTGCGCACATGTCGAGCTGTGGCTTTAATGAAGCTACAAGTCGCTTTCTGAATTGTAAAAGCCACCACGCTGGCTTGCTGATCCGTGCCTCGGGTCTCCGGAGGGGACATATACTTTGTGTGAGCGAGAGAGAGGTTGGGAGAGAGAAAAAGGGGCTCTTGGCTGTTTAGGGGCGGCCGGGCCCTTATCCTCAGGAGGCTGAGGGGCTAGGGTGGCTTCACTACCAAGGTTTTAGAGCTCCCTCAGGTGAGGAGCCGCTGCCTTGGGCGTGCGTCTCGAGCCCCAAGCCCTGTTCAGGTTCGGAGACGCACACTCAAATGTCCTGCGCCTCTGCCCTGCACAAGGTACCCACCTGCCCGGCCGCGGGCCGCGCTGGCTCTTTTCCCCTCCCTGGAGCATCGCACCACTCCTGCCCTTCACTCCTTAACCCGGGGCGGGCAGTCACCCTCCCTCGGACTTGGAGAGAGAGCCACTGGGGCTCCTGGGCCTGGGGACAGAACCTGGCTTTGGGACGCTTCCTCGAGGCAAACTTGTCTCCTAAATGGGCACCAGCACGACTGCTTTAAATCCCGTAGTCTCTTTAGCAAGTTTTCCAAAGCCGCATTCCTATCAGCTAAGGCATTTGATTGGATTTTAAATATACAGGGCAGTCCACCCGGCGTGTGGAGGTAGAAGGGGGATCAGTAAATTACTAATAGATAAAAGAAACCCTGCGTGGGGGTCTCTGCGATGGCCGCTCAGATAGGAAGTTCACCTGTTGGATAAAGAAAAAGGAGAGCCTGTAGGAAGAAATAATCACTGGCAGAATCTCCAATCTTTCTACGAATGTGTAGCCACTTAGAGTTGCTCTCTGCAGGGCTGGGGAAACCATATATTTATTCCTCTAGGGTCCCAATATGCCTGTTTCTTTTCCCCAAAACACAGGTAATTTTTTTTTCAGTCTTCAACATTATCCCTCTTTCCGATTTTTCTACCTTCCTTTATTCATTCAGATTAGTTTAGTTCTTCAAGTGCAACCTCTGCCAGATAAACACACACACACTCAGTAATTGCCTTAGTTTAAAAGTTCTAACCTTTCAATCCCACTTATTGAGATTTATTTTATGCTAAATGTGGGAGCTGTAGAGAGGGTGTAAAGGGGGTTTGGAGGAAAGAAAACCGAGTTCTTTTTCTTTCTCCTTAAAAAAAAAACAACAACATTTTTATTAAACTCTGTTTTCAGATCTGTGGTTTTAACTATGTTTCTCTGACGGAGAATTGCTGCCAGGTTGGGGGGAGGGTGACTGGTGGGGGGACCGGGCTGTGGCGAACCACGGACATCTCAAATAAAAGTTTAAAAAAGCAACCACTGGAAAAAAAAAAAAAAAAAAAAAAAAAAAAAAAAAAAAAAAGACCTATTCCACCCAGGCGCCCTAAATAAATAGCCCCGTTTGCAAATTCCTATCAATTATTACGTGATGGGGGAAAAAATCCTATCTGAAAATAAAGCACGTGGACGTGGAGAATTTTAATTAAATCTTACTGTGGATATAATAACATGGAAGTGATTTTTCATTCGGCGCTTGCCTGCTCACCAGTGTTTTATGGCGTTTTCTTGCCTCTGACTTTATTTTAAAATATTAGACGAGGTGGAGAATTATAAACGACTCTTTCCTTATCTGTGCTGCTCACATATCCAGGATCAGAGGAGCTGATTAAGAAAGAAGTCAGAGGCAACGTTGGATTCATAATGATTTGGAATAATGAATCCTTATCTCTGCTTTCCAGATTATCTGCCTTTCAGCTCCCAATGTTTTGTTACATGGGATAATTTATTGCATCTAATACATCACAATGAATCTGATGGTAGGAAGTGATGGCCAACGTTGTGAAAAGGGGGCCCTTATTTTTTATCCCGGGGCAATGAAACTGCTTTTTGCAGTTTTTAATTGGGAAAATATAAGGTAGATCTGATTAAAAAAAAAAAAAAAAAAAGCGATGGGTATAATCTTGCCTGCTCGTGCTTTACCACGCTCCTCTTTAATTAGTGTGTCAATTTCAGGCTGAAATTAACAAGATCGACCTGAAACCAGCGCTTAGTTTCTCCCGAGCTCCGAGATCCTCATTTTTAACATGATTTATTTTTATGAAAAAGGAGATAATTAATCATAAACATTGACTAAAGCACAGAGCCAAGTTAAGATAAAATGCCATTTGCATCTTTATATAGAAAGATACTAATAATGTTAATTTTTCCTGAGATTTCCTCTCTCCTCATCTCTAGCCCCATATGACTCTCACCCTGACCACTACCCACTCCAGTCCCACTCCCAGTAAACAAGAATAAAAATCAATTTCAGGTTCCTCCTGGTATTCATTGCTCTTTTTAAAAGAAAATATATGTATATTATTTTTTCCCCCAGCTCTCCAGGCTTTACTTGTTAAAATGTGCAAAACGCCCAGGTTTCCATCCCTCACAGCAGAGTGTAGTGGTGGGTGGGTCACCTGTCCTCCTAGACTGCGACTCCCCCCCACCCCCACCAACCTCATCAGCTTCTCTCCATTTTAGAGTTAGAGAGAAAAGGACACACATCTCATTTAATGGTTAATTAGTTACAATAATTGGCATTTTTGTTTCTTGTGTCTTTTGCTCCAATGCCAAAGGAACAAAAGCCACCTGAGAGCAACAGGCTTTACTCACTGCTCCTTTCTGGATGAATTTTAGAATCCAAGGCTACACCAGGAGTACCCTCCCAACATGACAACATTAAGTAACACCCTAAGTTTCAGAAGGCAGAAGGGCAGGAGTCATTGGTAATTTGCTCTTTAAGCTTTTTGTGCCTGTTGATTACTTTCTGAATGTGTGGATTAAACAATCATGGCAAATATGCAAACCAGTGAGAGGAGATTCATACATATTTGCTCTCCAATTGTTCCCCCTGACGTCAGATCATAATTTCCTGGTAATTGGATGGCTTGCACTGTATAATTTTCATCTGAAATTCTCCATGTTTCCTTAGGTTGGGGTAGATTTTGTGCTGGGAGGTGGGAAGAGGACTTAGTTGTTTGTTTTTGTTGTTGCTTACCAATCCCTTTCTGCCCACTGTTTCCACTGCCTCCCATGCTCCCCTACATTTAAGAACATTTATTTCTTAATTGTTAGGATATAGACTTTATTCCTAAGTGTATAATTTCCTACTCTTTGAGTGACAGTTCCTGCGTAGGTTGAAGAATGTTGAATGTGGGCCAGTAAAGATGGAGGGAATGGTAAAGATGGGGGGGAATGAGGGGGAGGATGGAGCAGAAGCAAGGGTGAGGGTCTATGGAGCCAAATCATACTTTGGATCCCACTGCCTTCCATCTGCTTTGATCCACAAGAGTTCTGGAGTGGCCACCCCTTTCTGCCATGCAGATTTCCTCTCCTGAGTTTATTCTACCTACCCATTCATCTCAAGTTCAAGTTTCAATTCCCCCACCCTCAAAAAAAGTAGGCAATCAAATAAAGTACAGATTAAAAAGCACAAGCTTGAGTTTTGATTATAAAGATAATTCAGCTTTTGGTCAATGGGAGAGGGCAAGAACAGACTTTCCAGGCTATTTTCCCTTTATCTTCCAGTTCACTTTGGTCTTAGGACAGCAGCCTTCAGATTTCTAGATCCATCCAGGATTCAGTATTCCATGACTTCCCTCCCCATTTCTCCCCTTCTCTGCCTTTCCTCCCTCCCCTGTCTTCTTCTCCCCTCTTTCCTCTTTTCTACCCTTCCTCTCTTTCTTCTTTCCCAAACTGGCTCCCCTCTCTTTATGACACATCACTCCAAGAATTTCAAGTATCAATTATAAGTAATATTAATTTCTCAGCCCTAACCAGTGAAATGCAGATGATCTGATAGGAGTATAAAAACGGTGCTTCCCTAGATGAAACAGGCCAGTGGAGCCCACTGGGCCGTTTCCCATGCCCAGATGAACATTCAATTTCCCAGCATTATCTCCGCACTTAAACTCGCTTTCTCCATTTCTGTGCCAAGATAAATTTGCATAATATTTGCAGCTGTAATTAGCTGATGAGCATCTCCCAGCCTCCCCCTTTTGTTTCCCCCATATTTGGTCTTCCATTGATGCCTCGTTTGATCTTTAATATTACAGGATTCCCGATAGAGGATTGCATATCTTATCTTGCCGGCTCCAAAATCTTTTAAGGAGGGAGAAATGGAGAGAGGGGTTTGTGGGGGAGGGGGAAGAGTGGGTGAGAAGAATGATGCTTCACTAATCACAGTTTGGAAAGGTTACATCAGAGGAAGGTATATGCAGGTGGTGACAGAACAAATAAGATAAATGGAGAATTATGGTGAGGTGATGTGGGTGGGGAGATGAAGGGAGGATTCCCTTCTCAGAATGGAAGAGTCTGGACTATAAATGTGTTTTTGTTTTGTTTTGTTTTGTTTTAAGATTTTATTTATTTATTCATTTATCCCCCCCTTGCTGCTTGTGCTCACTGGGTCAGCTAACCACGCCGTGCAGGCGGGCTTGCCTTCACCAGGAGGCCCCGGGAACCGAACCCGGGGCCTCCCATATGGTAAACGGGAGCCCTACTGATTAAGCCACAGCCGCTTCCCTATAAATGTGTTTTTATTTAGAGGATGCAGAAGTGGGGTTTGGGGAGATTGGGGTGAAGTGGTGGAAAAAGGATGGGGAAAGTGGGCATCCCTTCCTCCCTTCCTAGCCAACCAGTAATTAGGGTGGCCCTGAGTAAGATGTCTCTGTCGGTTTGCTCCCCTTAAGCAGAAACTGGAACTTTCGAAACCAGGTGACGCCCTTATCTGCTCATCTGTTTGTCTCGTTAATAGAAAGAACAGCCTTCCTGAATTTCTAATATGCCACCAACACTTTTCATTCTCTCCAGCCCTGTTTAAAAAGTAATAAAAGACCAAAAAAAAAAAAAAAAAGAAGGAAAGAAAGAAAAAAAGATACAAGGGAATAGGAAGAAGAGGAGGGGGCGGTGAGTCGGTCTTGGACCAATAGTGTTGCCTCCAGAAGTGGGGCAGAACCAGAAGAATTTCCCCCTCGCCTCATGTTATTGTTTTGTTGTTATTTTTCTCCAATTCGGGAGTTTCTGACTTGAGTGGCGCAGGGCTGGGAGGGAGGGCGGATTAGAGAAGCCACTGGTTGAATGAGTATTTGTGGGAATCAGGAGAGGCTGAACGAGAAAGGAAAGGAAAAAAGGAGAAGGAGGAAAAAAAGAAGACAAGAAAGAGTCAATTTTCATGCCAATCATTGGAACAAATAGCTAACATTTAACGTTTACACCCGCACTGGCGGCGCCCTGGCGCTCTGAGGACCTGGAGCCGGGCTAAAATGTCCCGAAAGCCTTTGGAGAAAACGAGTTTCCAGCTATCAGGTTCTCCCCATCTCCCCCCTTTCATAAGGCTTCGGTTTCAGGCTGGACTTGTCCAATGTCTGCGTTACTGCTGTGAGCTCCTAAATGAGTGTCAAGGAGGCAAATATCAAATAGCGCCGGGGTCAAGGCGATTTAGTTAACCATTCGGGACGCTCAGGGCTTGAAGATCGTGTGGGCTCGCGGGGGAAGGGAGGGCGAATGAATGAATGAATGAATGGGTTGGAGGGGCTGGAGAGAAAGAGCCCTGGACTGAGCCAGAAGCCAGCCCCTCCACCTCCACGCACCCCCTCGCCCTGCCAGGCAGGGTGAAGGCTCCCAGTTCGAGAAAAGTTCCCTTAGAATGTTTGTTATGTGTGTTTGTGTTTTAAATAGGGCCAATTTTCTATATCCAAGTAGAGAGAACTGAGTTCTAGTTCCAGCCACGTCAATGTGTCGCATTACTAATTGTTACTCTCTCAAGACCTCAGTTTCCCCATCTTCTGGTTGAGAGGTTCGAGCTAGACGAAGGGCAAGGACCCCTCCTGCTGGGAATAAGAGCAGGCTGTGGGCCTGGAGCAGTAAATAGGAGGTGAGGTGCGCCCCAATACCTGCCCCTGCCCCTGGGCACCCTGGTACCACCCTCCCCCGCTCCAGCTTGGTCCTGCAGGCGCCGGCCAGACAGACTCCGAGAAGAGAGAGGCCTAGACCTCTTCAGCTCAAGTGCTGTAGGAAATTCACCCAAACCCCAGCGCCCCTTAGCCAGGGACAATAGCGACCCCGATCATTCTGGAGGTCACCATCTAGGAAAGTCCAGCTTCCCCTGCTCCAGCCGATCCATCCCCCTCAGGTTCTCCCTCCTCAGCATCCTCAGGCCTCTCCAGTGGTTCCAAAACAACATTTTCTTATTGGAGTGGGAGAGAGAGGGGAGTGGATTGAGGTTTATTACAAAGTTCCGAATTCCCGGGGCCAGAGCGCAAGCACAGGCAGATGCAGCTTTTGGGCGGAGAGCGATAGCTGAGCTCGGAGGTGACGACGTCGGTGCGCGACAGCCACGCACGAAACCCCACCGCCTCGGACTTTTATTGGGGTTTTCGCCTTCTTTTTGACACCCCCGTTTCTGTGCTCCAGGCGGGAGTGTCTGAGCCTTGGCGTGTGTGCGGGGTCTGCGTGCGGGGCGAGACACCCCGAGCGAGGGTCTCACATGTGTTGGAGGGGGTTTGCGCACCAGACTCGACGATTTATTTCCCCCAAACCGAATCGAAAACCGAGTCGAGGCAACCGGCAAGGAGTTGCTTCGAAGGCTGCTGCGCCGTCCTCCAGGGCGGGGACCCAGATGCACACTGGACACACCCTCCTTCTCCGTCCCCCGCTCGCCCCAGTCCTCCACCACCACCCAGGAGGTGCCCCGGATCCGTGCAAGGCCGAGCGCCAGGCCCGGGGCCTCCCAGTCCTGTATGCACGCGCCTGCTGAGCAGGGGTCGGTGCGGGAGTCCAGGAGGGAAGCAGGGAGTGGGTGGGGGAAAGGGAGAGGGCACGAGAGCGCGAGAGGCCCAGAACTGCGGGGGTGGGTGGGGGCGCCTGTCTTCTGAAATAACCCTCCTTTTCTTGCGAGCCTTTCCCTCCGTTCGGTGTAATTCTCAATGAGAGTCATGAAGAATAATCACGATGATACTTCTCCCCTTCTTTCTCAAATTAAAAAAAAAAAAAAGAAAGAAAGAAAGAAAGAAAAAGAAAAAACCGCACCCAACTGCGCTACCGTTTGGGTTCCGGAGAAATTCTCAAATAGAGCAGTGTAATTTCTCAGTTGATTTTGATTGACATACTGTCCCTGGGATCATGTGTTAATCCCTTCTTCACTCAAGCCTTTTCATAACTCATTTCTCTCTTGCTAGATGGGGACTCTGATGGTTACCGAGGCAACGGTGATAGCACTAAGCTATTTCCCTCTCCGCAAGGAGGCCATTATTCCGCATGCATAGGCCATTTGCAGCAAAGGTCGTCACAAAGTCATCCACAACACAGCACACGTTTATTAAACTTTTATTCTCTTTTTTTGCCCCAATACAGAAACTAGTTTGCACTTGTACGGGGGGGTATCATTGTCCTGCTCCGCGTGGGTGATGACTGAACTGAAGCGCCCCGGGCCCACCTGGACGCTTGGCACACCGGCCTCCACCACTTCTTGCGCAGGGTCTGCGGCTCTCTCCACTGCCCCCATCTGCTCTTCGGGGTCTGCTCTGACAATCTCTTGGACCTTGAATGTTGCAAGAGGCGTAGACAGCATCCCGGCTTCTCAGGCCGGGCCACCTCTGCACCGGGGACTTGGTTAACTGAGGTCCACATTTGGTCCCACTTTCCTGGGGGCCTCCCTCGGCAGCATCTCCTTGGGATGCGAGCCCGGATCGCTGCCCCTTCGCGGGTTGCCAATCGACGCCTGCTGGAGCCGGAGCGCAGGCCCCTGGGTTCCACAAAAAGTCACCTGCCAGGAGCGCCGGGTTCTGGTGGCCCTTTTCCCAATTTGACCAGAAACTGAGCCCGCCGGGGATGGAGGTTCTTGGCCCACAATCCTGTAGGCGGGAGGTCTCGGGAATCAAAGGAATTTGGTCCCTCGCCTTCTGGGTCAGGTGGGTGGGCTGGTGTCGAAGAACCGGAACGAGCTAGGGACAGTCAGTCAAGGGATACACAGGGACCCGGCCACATTAAAGCAAACGCGGCAAACGTTTCCAGTCCCAACCTGCGAGGCCGTCCAAACCAAATCGCGATCCCAAAGGCCCTCTCCATCTTGCCCCAATTCTTCTCCCTCCTTTCCCTTCCTCTTCTTTACATTTCTTCCCTACCACCTCTCCCAATCTTGTTTGTTTTCCATGGGAGCGGTGGCCGGACGGGGACCCTCTGGGAACCTGGCCGGGAGACCCGATTCCCAGCAGACAGCCGGCGGCGCAGACCCTGCGGGGATTTCCGGGGCGCCCAGGCGCCCAGGGCCTGCCTCCAGCGCTCTCCGCAGCCACTGGAGTCCCCGCCCTTGCGCCATCCGGCAGCGGCGCATCTGCCTCACCCTGCAGGCAGGGCCCAAAGGAAACCCCTTCAGGGCCATCGCGGTCGCGGCCTGTCGCAAGCACCGCGAGCCAGGCCCAGCCCGTGGAGATGGCTCTGCAGAACCCGGCGGGGACCAGAAGCGGGATAGGGACAGACGTGTGGCGGGTGAAGGGTGGGGCCCGGTTCTTGGGTCAGCAGGAGGAAGGGGTTCCCAAGGGCTCTAAGGGCAAACCTCCTTCCTCCAGCTGTGCTCAGCCACTGGGATGACACCGCCTGCCCAGTCGGGATTCACCGAGCCAGTAGAGCGGGCTGGGGGGCCCCACGGTCCCATGGGCGGCGCCGCCCCCATTCGAGGGCCAGCTAGCGCCGCTGGCGCAAGGGAGTTCCGGGAAGAAAGCGGGGAGGTAATCAATCCTTCCCTTAGAAGTCAGAGGGCTTTTCCTGGCTCCTCTTCTTCCCCACATCTGCAATCATGTCAGTAACATTATCTAGAAAAACCAACCTCAGGAGAGCTCGCCTTTCTGGAAGCCTTCCTGCAGGGGGCGTTCCGGGGCCCGGCACTAGAGTCCCCCGGGGCCGCGGGCAGGACGGAGGCTGGGTCTCTCCTGCCCGTCCAGAGCAGGGCTAGGAGGGAAGTGGTCGCGGCGTTGGGCCGCAGGTGCCAGAGGAAAGACAGCCAAGGAGCGGTGGGTGGGCGGATAACTGGGCTTTGTAAAGGGAGAATGGTAGCCCTGGGGGTGGGGAGGCTGGAGGAGGCATTTCCTCTGAGCCGATGATGGTTGAGGACTGGAAGTGGGATCAGAAGGGGGAAGAAAGAGTTCCTGTGGGCCCTCTCCCGCTGGGAGGCCTCAGAAGGTCTGAGCGCTGTAAAGTGCCTCTCTGTTTCTCTGTTGGGCGATAGACCCGGAGGGTGGTGGGATGAGTGAAAGGGGCAGGGGCATTTGAGAAGTGGTTGGAGAAAGACCACACATCTAAGACGGTCAGGGGCGTGGTGGGGTGCACTAGCCAACTGGAGGCAAGGTTAACTGTGAGTGGAGGTGAAAATAGTATTGTGGCTCCCCCTGAAAGAGACTTTACTCAGGGTCAGCTTTAGGTGTGACAAGTGTGTGGTGGGTGAGGTTTTTTTTGTTTTGTTTCAGGTGGTACCAGGGATTGAACCGAGGACCTCCTACATCGGAAGCAGACTCTCAACCACTTGAGCTACCTCAGCTCCCTGGTGGTTGAGTTTTAAAACTCAGCAGGCCACACAACCCTTCATCAAACTGAGATGCAATTCTGATGTGTGGATTACTGGCAGCTTAAGCATCTGCACCGAAGGCCACAATAATAGTATTATCTAATGACAGTAACTGCATCCATCTTATAGGAAATAGGTTGCAAACTTTGTCTCCCTGAATACCCATAGGTTCATACCTTTTGACAAGTGAGGCAGTGTCAATCCACCACAGTCCTCAGGGCTGCTCCCTGGACTTCCTCCTCTCCTTCCAGCACTTACAGGCAGGGGCATAGCAAGTAGAGGGAAAAGCATCTACTCTTACTCATTCATCCTTCATCCATTCTCTCAACTTCACTAACGGGCACTGTGCTAAGTGTTGAGACTACAACATAGGAAACTTTCTCTGTTCTTAAGATTCCCACAGATAGAGCCGGAAAAAGGCAGGAAGGGAGAAAGGGAAGCACATGGATCTTATAGACGCAATAGACATCTAGAATGAGTAGAATGAGCTGAGTAATGCCTGGAGGGTCTGCAAAGGCTCTGCCAGAGAGCCTCTCAAAGGATGCTTCAGGAGCTGACAGAGCGGAGCAGGGGGTGGAGGGGCTTCCAGAAGAGAGAAGACATGTGCCGTGGCATAGGGTTGAGAAAGCACAAGGAGAGTTCAAATAACCTTGAGAAATGCAGTGGCCCTGATCTTTGGAAGACTGGGGAGGAGTGAGAGAAGGAGGTAAGTGCCAGCTGATGGGAGAAGCGCCTTGGATGTCAAGCAAAGCAGCTTCCTGCTGTGGGCGCTTGGGGATGATGGGTGGTCTTTACTCAGCATAAAGGGAAGTTATAGATTCTAGATCCCATTCTGGTGACCAGCTGCCCCCACCCCTTCCCTTATCCACACACCCAGCACTAAAGGGTCTGCATCGATATTTTAAATGTAAGTGGGTAGTAACATCATTTTTCTCCCAAAAAAACGTTTAGGCAAAGGCTACATGTACACCAAGGCTCCCATTTCTCTGTCTTCTCTCAATATGACTGCATGGGACCTAGCCCTATGGGGTTGTAGGTGTGTTGAGAAACGCAGCCCTAGTCATTGGTTCTGTCTCAAAGTCACAGCTTTGCCTGGACCAAAGGCCCCCGACAGTTTGAGTACTGCAGCAGAGAGGCTCCAAAGCCCAGAGGGCGGGCAGTGACACCCCTAGAAAACCCAATGCCAATCAAGTGTCTGTGATGGGAGAGAGGAAAGTGGGCAACTGTTCATGAGTATATGGCAGGTATCCACCAACCCTTAGGCTAATTGATGGGCTCTCTATATATCATCCGAGAGAGGGGGCCACTGTGCAGTAAATGCTGATGTTTAGAACATCCTGATAGGGCTTTGTTAACACGAAGATAACAGGAGAGCAAGATGTGTTTAGCTGCCTACAGATAAACCCAATAAGTCTTTGTTAACTTTTCATGACTGATGGCCACTACTAACCATGATAAATAATCCTGGGAGAGAGAACTTTTATTTAAAGTGATAGAAATGGGGAAAGAGGAGGAATTATTTTCCGATGCAACTCTGTATATGTCATAGTACATCGGCACCCAACTTGCTCTAAATAATTTTAAACCATCAGCCACATCTCTGAACCAGGCTGACCCTTGATACTTTTTGAGGGTGTGCTGTGTTCCAATCCCATGGAACTGGAGTGAGTCTGAGGAACTGGATTGACAGGCAAGTCTTCAGAAGATCAACAGAACCTTGAGAAGTCAATGCAAACATTTTTCTAGTAACCAGAAACAGGGTTAAAAAAAAAGATGCTTTGTAAAATCCTTGCAAGGTAGGTGGTATCCAGTGATGCTCCTCTGGGCAGTGTGCTGGAAATGGCAAAATCTTATCCAAAAGCTGTTTGTTGAATAAGGATTTTTTTTTTAAAGCTGAGGGAGGTAAGTGTTTTTTTCTCCCTGTTTTTAAAGGATGTCTGAGGCACTTCATTTTTTTTTTTAAGATTTATTTATTTATTCCTCCCCACCCCCATCATTTTTGAACTCTCTGTGGGTGCTTGTCTTCTCTTTAGGCTGCACCAGGAACCAACCCACTAGGGCCAGCTTGTCGCAAGGCCCCAGGAATCGAACCCTGGACCTCCTATATGGTAGACGGGAGCCCAATCATTCGAACCACATCGGCTTCCCCACTTCATTTCTTTCTTTCTTTTTTTTTTTTAAAGATTTTATTTATTTATTCATTTATCCCCCCCTTGCTGCTTGTGCTCGCTGGGTCAGCTGGAGTCTCAAGTAATCCTATGCCCAGAACCCAACCCAAATCAAAGTTGGCAGCTGCTTCATAAATCCTGTTGCAGAGATCAAACTTTTGTGCTATTGAAAAAAAATTATTACACTGTTATCCTTAATGCAATCTTTTTAAAATAAGGCCATCATTTTTGCTAAAATCATCATTTTGAATTTAATCTTTCCTAAAAAAAAAAGGTAGGGAGGAGGGGTGGAGTTTGGCCTGACCACATAATCTTCCCTAACCTCCAGGCTAATCAATTTTGATAGAAGAAGTGATATGGGTCTCTGGAGTTAACCAGATCTGCCACCAGTAAATGGAGGTCCTAGGTGAACTGATATTTGAGTTAATAAAATGAATATTAAAATGATTCATTCTTAGTGAAGAAAAATTACTATTTGCAAAAGCCACAGGTTAAATGTGTTTTAAAATACAAAAAGCTGCCTTTTTTTTTTTTTTTTAACGTGACACAAAAAAGAAAGAGCTATTGTAATTCCGTTCCCTTTTTTGGTTCTAACAGAAAAATTCCAGTTTAATTCACTATATGGGGCAGCATAGTCCTGAAAGCATCAGATCTGGCTTGCTAGACTCCCTGGAACCACAAGTTCACATTCCCCAGGGACTGGGTTCAATCCTTCCTCCTTCCTAGGCAACAAATAGCCTGGAAACCAGGTTATCTCTGTGGCCAACTTTTAGGAAAGACCTTGAAAACAGACAGGGGCCGACCACAGCGATCATGTGGTGCTTTCCAGAACAGTGGGGTTTATTCCAGGGGTGGCTGAAACTATTGGGGCCGGCCGGCAACTGGATGCCGCCACACTGATCCCAGGAGATTCTTCCACTGGGGTGTTTTAATAGAAGTCCATTTAAAAGCCTGTGCTAGACTCCGAGGGAGCCATCTCCTCTTACCTTCTGCAGAGCCACTAGGTGTTTCTATCAGATTAGGTGTGCGAGGGGTAGGGGATTTGGAATGTTGACTTTCATGCTCTGTCTTGGGCGGCACTTTCTATAGTGCCTGCATATCTTAACGCTCTATACCTTGGAGTCTTGATTAGTGGGTTGGCTGATGTACAACATGATTATTGTTTCGATTCCTTTTATTTTTGGCTCAAAAAGCTGGTGCTCTCACCTGAGTGTAAACAATCAAATTACTGAAATTCTAGCCTGCTTTTTAAAGTGTGTGCCACTTCTTCACATAAGGGGCACTGTTTCTCTTCGCCTTCCTGCACACTGTTTGTCTAATTTCTGACATTTCTCCACTTAATATGAAAGACCAGCTTTTCTTGTGGGAAAAACAAAATCAGACAATGCCGGTGAAGACAAGCAAGTGGCTGTGTTAAAGTTTGTTTGTTCTAAAGACACAGCTGTCATCACACCTGAGATTTGGCTGAAGTGCTGAGGGGAAAAAGACATCTCACCTGGGCCTTTCCTTGCTTTTGCTACAAACTTTCTTTTTCTTCTGATATTTGAGCATTAATGAAACATGATTAACAATCTAATGAAAATTATCAGCTTGCAAACTCTTACCAACCATACTCTTGTTTCCAGGTGCATTATACTTCTTAAAAGTTATAGCAATTTGGTGTGACATGACTATATATAAATTCATAGTCTTGTGAGCTGTATATAATAATTACACCATGTGTTTTGATATAAACATCCTTCATATGAATCTAAATATACAAACTTGGAAGCATTATGCTTCTCAAGGACAGAGTGGGCAACTGTCAAACGTCAGCATTAGCCAGTTGCTTGGGAAGGGAAGTGACTAAACCATAAGTCAAAAATACCGTCTTCTGACTCCAGTTGGGATTTCTGCTGTATTAAATGGCTGTATTGTTTGTGACTAGTCATACATGGGGTTAGTTTTGTTTTGCTAGTCTGGTAATGTGAAGCTCTCAAGCAGGTTTTGGTATTTTTTAATCCATAGCAGCCCTTCGCTACTGTTTTTAGTGATTTGAAACAAAGTCTAGTGATGATGATTTGGAGGTAGGATCATTTGAAAAAATGATTAGCCACCCAAGAAATGGCGTAGACTTTGAAAGGGCTTAATTACCACCTCAGTGCTGGAAACCACGTGGAAGCAGCCAAATGGCCGTAGGGACAGATATTTTCTTTCTTTTTTTTAGGTACCGGGGGCCTAGGAATGAACCCGGGACCTCTTTATGTAGAAAGCAGGCACTCAACTGCTTGAGCCACATGGGCTTCCCACGGTAGATACTTCTTACTAAAAAAAATTTTTTTTTTTTAAAGATTTTATTTATTTATTCATTTATCGCCCCCTTGCTGCTTGTGCTCGCCGGGTCAGCCAACCACGCCATGCGGGCGGGCCTACCTTCACCAGGAGGCCCCGGCAACCGAACCGGGGGCCTCCCATATGGTAAACGGGAGCCCTACTGATTGAGCCACAGCCGCTTCCCGTTACTAAAATTTTTATACAAACCACTGACAATTGATATTTTGTACATAGGTGCAGACTCCTAGATACAGAAATAAGTACTTACTAACAAGTTGCTGGTAAGTTGCAAATATCAAGCTCTTCTTGTCCACTTACCTTCTTCCATTTTACCAACAATAAACCAGTATAAATGCCTCTATTGTTTTGCCTCAACCTTTGTAATTAAAGATATATACTTCGGGAAGTGGATGTGGCTCAAGTGATTGGGCTCCCGTCTACCATATGGGAGGTCCTGGTTCATTTCCCAGGGCCTCCTGGTGAAAGCAAGCTGGCTCGCAGGGAGAGCTGGCGCAACAAAAAGAGACAAAGAGGAGAGACAATGAGAGACACAACAAGCCAGGGAGCTGAGGTGGCTCAATCAATTGAGTGCCTCTTTCCCACACTGGAGGTCCCAGGATCGGTTCCCAGTGCCTCCTAAAGAGAAGATGAGAAAAGAAGACAAGCAGACACACAGAGAATGGACACAGAGCAGACAGCGAGTACAAAATGGGGGATAGGGAGAGGAATAAATAAATCTTAAAAAAAAAAAGATATAGGGGTCGGATGTAGCTCAACTGGTTGGGCGTCCGTCTCCCATATGGAGGGACCCGGGTTCGATTCCCGGACCTCCCGGTAAAAAAAAAAAAAAAAAAAAAGATATATGCCTGGGCAGACACATTTTAGTAAATATCCTCACTCTATCAGCAGCTCCTCCCCATTCCACTCCTGCTACATTATGGCCCAAGTAGCTACGTTTTGTATCTTCATTTTATTTATTTTTTTTACTTTAAGCCTATTTTCTTTATGTTAATTTTAACCAAAATTTACATTTCAAAATTATTGGAGGGTAAGCAGTTTCTGATTGGGTTCTAGTCACACAACACCCACATCCCTTCAGCTATTGATTTGACATTGTGACATTGGATAGATTTCAGGTGTCACTACCTCTTAAACAGAATTCATTTGTTTATAGCCTTTCAAACCTCAAACACAGAATGTGAGAGCTACAAAGGCATATATATCACACACAGTTTCTTTGTTTTGAAATGAAAGAGCAGAGAACTGGGCCTTGTAGTTAGGAGGTGGCTGTGACATTAGTGCTTGCCTCTTACCTCTTACATAAGCCCCCTTCCTGGCCATATGGAAGACTAGCATCGCAAGGAATACCCACATGTGGATGTGCTGGAAATGTGCTATGTGATATGGAAGCTACTAGCCACATGTGGCCATTGAGGTTTCATGGAATTAAAATTAATTTGGGGGAACAGATGTAGCTCAAGTGGTTGAGTACCTGCTTCCCAAGTACGAGGTCCTGGGTTCATTCTCCAGTACCTCTTAACAACAAAAACTAATTCAGTTTCTCAGGCACAGTAGCCACATTTCAGGTACTCAACAGCCACATGTGAAAGTGGCTATTGGACAGTGAAGAAATTATAGAACGTTTCCATCATCATGGAGAGTTCTATTCAACAGTGCTGGCTAGAACCATGCCCGAGCCCCTAGATTGAGTACAAGGATGAAAGAGCACAAATATTTGTGTGTAGCTTAGATTCTTTTTTTTTTTTTCCCCCCAAAAATTTATTTACTTTTATCCATTTTAACATCCCCCTCCCGCCCTGGTTTTGCTTTTTTTGTGTCCATCTGCTGGGCAATTCTCTGTGTCTGTTTCCTGCCCTCTCCTCTCATCCTTCTCCTCCTGTCTTCGCCAGGATTCAATCCTCGGAACCTCCAATTTGGGAAAGAGGTGTCCCACCGCCTGCGCCACCTTAGTTCCGGGTTTTTTGGCGCATCTCATCTTGGCTCTCCCTTGTGTCACTCTCTTGTTACATCATCATCTTGCTGTGTGGCTTGGCGGTGCACCCATGCATGGGGCCTGACGTCCCACACGCCTTCTATATTTTTCTTTTTTTTTCTTTTTACCGGGAGGTCCCAGGGATCAAACCCAGGTCCCTCCCTATGGGAGATGGACGCTCAACCATTTGAGCCACATCCATCCCCCAGCTACATCTCTTAAGGTTGACCAAAGATACCCAGAGTTACAGTCATTTCCCATACAGGATGGACATAAAATAAATCAGACTTGGTTTATTACCAGCATTCTATAAACCAGACCTAGGGAAAAAAATTAGGTCTGGGGACACAGGCATGGTTTCTAATATAGCGAATATTTAGCCTACCCTGATTATCACAAAATCAGGACAGCGAGAATATTCGCATTAGCTTAGATTCTTAAACATGGGGTGATGTCTACTTAAGTGGGTGTAGTAGTGATAACCTCCTCTGCCAGGGGCTGCATCCCTACAACTGGACTAAATCTCTCCTCATTCTAAATGTGAATTGAGTCTTCTTGATGCGTTGACTGCACAGAGGTCTGAAGTTGTTCAAGAATTAAAGTGTGACCTGCTGAGTGTAGCAGAAGCCTAACAAGGGCTTTACCTCCATGATTTACTATTCCATATAGTAAACCTCAGAGCTTGCTCAGTGTAATTAGAAAATGCCAATGCCAAATCAACTGCTTGCTGCTGCATATAACATTGGCTCTACGGTCCTGCAATGGATGCACTTCACAACTATCCAGAGCAGCTGTTCTTATTCTTCTTTTAAGGGAAGGAAACTGAGATTTAGAGAAGTAACATGATTTATTCAAGTTCATTCAGCAGTTGAGTGACACAACCTAGCTTCAAATCCAGGTTCTGACTCCAGAAACTGTGCTCTTGGATCCTTACCATGCTATCTAAAATTCAGTAAAAGATCTAAACATAACTTGAAGGGAAGACGGGCAGACAGAGCACTCATTTAATGAATGAAGCTCATCAAAAGCATAGTAAGCATCTTCCTTGGGGCTTATGTCTGGCCAACTCTTAATTTTTAAAAATTGATGAAAATATGGTAAGCCAACAATATTTCTTTGATCATATTTTAAGCAGTATTTGATTTAAAGCATAATTTCTAGAAATGTGCAGGCAAGTATAGGCACAATGTTTTCACGGGCCAGGCACCTGTCGCATCACGCAGGACGTATGCCTCCCCCAAAGGATTTTTAAAGTTTTTAAAGTTCTGTGCTGTACTTACCCTCTCCCTCCCTCCCAAAACAAAACAAATGAACAATTCCAGCCTATGGGCCCATTTCCATTTGGGACTTTGGTAGAGAATGGCATTCCAGATGATGTGTTCATGAAGCTTCAGGAAGGTAGTATTCCCTATCAACCTTGCTTAGAAGATCTGGTTGCAGCTGTCCTCACTAGTCCTTCAAAGTAAACAAACAAACAAAAAATTTTCTCTTACTTTTCCTTTCTAAAATTATACAGGTGTTTTATTAATGTCCCCCTCCCTCTTACCTTACTTCCTTGGTGAAAATGCACCTTATTATTCCTTTAAGCAATATTCTCCTCAGGCACTTAGTATGACTGGATTATCAAAAATCAGAAATACATTAGTTGATTGATTTTTATCTTCCTAGAGAGGCCCAATCTTTTGTTTTCATCCAGTTTCAGATCCAATAATTTTTCCTGAGGTTATAATTTTAGAAACTTCTTTTTATAGTTTTTTTTTTTAATTGTAGAAAAGTTCAAACAGAAAAATACCTAACAGTTATACATACAGGGTTTGTTTTTGTTTTTTTTAGTTACTGGGGCCAGGGAATGGACCCAGGACTTCCAAGACCTCATATGTGGGAAGCTGGTGCTCAACCACGGAGCCATATTGGCTCCCTACATACAAGTTTTTGTTTTTTTAAAAAAAGATTTATTTTTATTTATCTCCCCACCCCCACCCCCGCCCATTGTTTAGGGTCACTGTGCTCTCTGTGTCTGCTTGTCTTCTCTTTAGGAGCCACCAGGAACCGAACCCAGGGCCTCCCATGTGGTAGGCGGAAGCCCAATCGCTTGAGCCATACCTGCTTCCCTACATACAGTTTTTATAGTTATAAAGTGAAACCTGACCAATCCCCTCCTAGGTCAAGAAATGGGACATACCTGTACCCTAGAAGAAGCCTTGCTTTTCTCTTTCCCCTCAGCTCCCCTCTCTCCTCACAGACATAATCCCCATCCTTACATTCATGATCATTTCCTTATTTTACCACTTTTTAAATACGTTCCTAAACATTATAGTATATATATTTTTGTTTTTCTTTGATTTTTTATCTTTTTCCTCTATTTTTTATTGTTTTTTTATAAAATAGTTTTGTCTCATTTTGAACTTTATATATAAGGAATCATACTATGTGTGGTATGTCTTTATTATTTTATAACATTTTACGGTAAGATTCTCCTTACTCTTATTGATCTATAGATGAGAAAATTGGTCAGACTATAGTCAGAAATGACCATCTTTCTGGGAACTTCTGGTAAGTATCCATTTTGAGGGGTGCACTACCTTTTAAATATATTACCTGTTACAGCTGTACTCCAACACGGGAGACAAATCGTCTCATTTCATCTTCGTATTCCCACAGTGCATGTGACCTGCCCAGAGAGATGCCTAGTGAAGATCTGTTGGAGAAATGTGTGCAGATATGGCTACGTGCAGGACAATCTGGGCCTATGATTTGTTTTTGTGAATGTTGTAGGTAGCCATGTCAAAATCAACAGAGTGAAGGAAAGATGAGGAACTGGTTATCTAGAAATTCAGTTAAAGAATTCATTGTCTAAAAACTAGCAAAAAAGTTTAACCAATATTCCAAACAATTTTATAAGAATTAATCAGAATATAACCTGATGATATTTTTTATGTACTTGAACTTCCTCTAGTAGGCATTTCAATAGCTCTATGTGAGTTAACTTGAACCAGTTCCAACATTTTCTTAAACCCATTTAACTTCAAGGACTACAATGAAATTCTTCAGGTTTGTGTTGCTTTGCTTAAGATAGTCCCATTCTAAACATTTCATTAATAAAAAACAAGACCAAATCAAACCAAACCAAACCAACGCCTCCCTCCCCCCAATCCCACAAAAGGTTAACAAAATACTAACTAGGTTCCAAGGATATAATAGGAAATTATTGCTCAGGGCTAAGAAATATGCTTCTGTTCTGAAAGCCCAACATTTTAAAATCTTGCATAGTTTATAGATATATATTTTCATATAATGTCCACTATGCTAGTTCCTAGATAGGTTCAGGTAATTGCTAAGCTTCTAATTATTCTGTTGTAAAATATATAAACATTCAAAGCATAAAGCTATGTCAAAATAAAAAACCACTTGCAATCTAAGGTAGATGATAGATTAAGTATAGAAAAATGAGAAAAGGGTAACTGTATAGAGTTTGACAAGATACATTTGAATACATAGCACATTATGGGAAAGACGCCTATACCACGGAGAAAGAAAAACGACTAGAGGAGCTCGGAAACCAGACTACTGGAAAACCTGAACTTGGATCAAATATGTCTTTGCCATCTCCATAAAAAATGCCTAGCAGATGTTGAATAAGTAGTTGAAAGTATTTAGAAACTGTTTTTATACAAGCTAATTAAAAACTGAATTGTCAGGATGGTAACTAGCCATTGTTTTATTAATTCCATGTAAACTGAATGCATATATTTAAAACAAATTGAGAAAACTGTTTTGCTGTCCTTCTAAATATCTAATTATAGTGTCATCTACTGGCCTGCACACATGTATTAGTAGTTATTTTATACGTTTTAGGCTACAACTAATACAAGATTTTCAAAGAAATAGCTTCCTAACAGAATGACTGATACTATTATGGGAAGAGACATTATTCAGAACATTATCTATTTTCATTCTGCAGTCAAGGTACCGCATCTACTTTTAGACTTAAACTTCTAAAGAAAACTGCTATGATCTAAAGAGATTGGCCATAAAACTATTTGTATTGAAAACTTAGCCAGGGTGCCTTCAGTGAACTTCATTCATTAGCATTCTCACTGACAAGGTTTCCATATCTCAGTGTTCATTTTATACTTTAATTTGGCTGGTAGGTCTTTGTTTAATCATCCTATTGAAAGGAGAACAAAGGCGGTTTAGGTGATACAGTAGAGAAATGCACTATATTTTATCTCTGAAAAAGCCGGACAAAGTCAGAGGACTCTGATATCTTCTGTTTTTCTTCGGGACAGACATTTGGAACCATAAATCAGCTGGAGGATAAAGATCCTCACTGTACTTCGCTGCAGACACCTCCAGAAGAGAAACACCTGCCAGCCAGAGAAATGATGCTTTGTGAGCTACATGAGGCTCCGAAGGCAGATTATCTCACTAGAAGAACTGCTCAGTTTCCTGGGCATGAGGGTGTCTTTTTCATAAATACCTCCTCCAATAAAATCGCTAGCAGGGACAACTTTCTTTTTCCTTTTCCTTCCCCGGCTTTCTTTATAAAGTATTGACACTAAGGTCAAATGATAATGTCGGAATAAATTACGTAAAATGGTTCACGATTTTACTTACAAGTGAAAAACATCTGACCCTTCAAAGGGAAATACCTGTCATTCCTTTCTCTCAATTAAAGTAGTTCCTCAAATTCCTGCTGCTGCTTGTGATTTCTTCTCCCTCAAAAGTCAAAACCCATGTTTTCTGTTTGGGCCTCCTAAAGTTTTTCTCCTGATTAAGTAATTTTCCCAAACTATCCCTCTCCCCTCTTGTCCAATACGGGCTCCCCCCCCCCCCATTACGTTGGACTTCATTAAGGAAAGTAAATTAATCTCCATGCTCTTTGGAATGTCTGTAGTATTTGTAAGATGCTCTTTTTCTTCAGTATTACATTATGGAGTGATTAGGCTCAACTTTGTAACTTTTTTTGTAATGTAGGCATTTCATTTTCTAATCCTTTTTTTTTTTCTTTTTTCTTTTGCAGTTTCTTGAACTTCCTTTGGTTGGTGTCCCGGACAGCCATCCACTAGAGACTGAGACCACCAGTTCATTTCACACAGGCCACTGAACAGTCCTAAGACGGTAACAACTTCTGGTCTCTAGTGACCTGGACTGGATCCAACTCACTGACCTAGAGGTGAAAGGCTCTGTATTCCATTACTAATCCCTTGAGCTAGCCAGCCCCTGAAAATGATTCTTTGGTTTTATTATTGCAAAGACCATTTATAAAATCATGAACTGGATTTAGGAAAGCAACCATGAAATAGCAAGGGACAACAAACTGATTGAAATTCCTTAAATGTGGTATGGGCTGAAGTCTCTCAGACAGTTGGATTGGGGGAAAAGTTATATATAGGCACCTCCATTTGTATAGCAGTAGCATGTCCTGCTCACTTAATCGTGGCAATTTTAGATCCACTGACCATGCCTCAAGGAACTAAATCCTAAATAAAGAAAATGGAAAAGCAAACTATGAAATAGCCAATAATCTTTATTTTGCACTTCCCCCACCCTCATCCCTCTCCAAAGAGCACTAATGGGTATATTTGTGCATGTGAAAAAATTGTATAAAGTATTTAGAATGATCTCAAATTAATAAAACAAAAAAAAAAACCACATCTCAACATATATATATATGCTTTGTTTCTTTGCAGGGATAGAAAAAGTTTGGCCTCCAGAACAAGAAGGGCAAGGTAATACTGCACTCCTAGAAGGTCTAGTCCATTTCCACTGATTTGCAATTTAACATTCATGGCAGAAAACCGCATTTCTCTAACCACAGAATATGTTTTAAAATATGTCTAATTCATACATGAATATCAATTTACTTGGCATTTCAAAAAAATCACAATTTCTATGAATAGATCTGTATTAGGTTCAAAGCCCATATTCTAGCATTCAAGATATCCATCACACTGGCCCAAATTGGGATTATGTCAAAATCAAGTAAGAGTTCATATTTATTTCAAAGTTGCTAAAATATGCTAATAAAATTAAATTTGATGCTTTACATTAAAAATAAAATATTTGGTTTACCTCTCAGACATCTGTAACATATAATAAATAGTGGGCAGCATAGTAATATAATAAAGTTTTGTGATACCCTGAAATTTGATGAGTTTTCTTAAAAAAATTCATAATATACTTCATTTTAGCCTTAAACCACAATATCAATGAACAGCTTTGCAGAAATAAAACAATATAAACACAAAATGCTACAGTATATGTTTTTTTTACTTTCATGGAATCTACATGTCCTTTTAATAAAAGTAAAGAAAAGAAATTTACAGAGAGAAAATAGATAACAAACAACTTCAAATCGTAAACTATAAATTTAAATTGCCTTGTCTTCCTTCCAACTGCTAGGGTCCTTTTTGCACAATGTTTTGGGCACTGCATGGGTACAACTGCAGGTAAATTACTTTGAACTATGGCTCTTTTTTTCCAGCCTTCTTTGCTTTATGTACAGCAGTCATTACAGACATGGCTGAAATCACAGTGGATTTCAGAGAAAGCCAGAATTAAGCACGATAAAAATTTAAAAAATAACTACTTCATAAATATTTATTATTTACATTAGGGGAAATCTTTTAGTATGAAGAGTTTTTATACAAGTTGATGAAATGTACAAGCAGTGAGGAGAGACTCCAGCAGTTTCAAGAAGGGCAAAATTAGAATGCAACAAAGATATAAAATATGTTATAGTAAACAAAAATAATTTGCACCAAAGTAAACAGGACATGATAGAAACCCTTTTCTTAAAAAATATAAGGTATTTCACAAAAACCTGAACATTTTACATGTTAGTACTAAAAACGAGGGGTGGGGGTAAAGCTTCATATATTCTTATCACAAAAATATTTACCAATACCCCAATTGGAGTCTTCTTTTGTATTATTATGATTCTCTTACTGTGGAGGAAAAACTGTGTACAAGCTAATGATATCCTTAAATTATGGTCCAGGCAGTTTATACATTATCTTCTCATTTAGTACCTTAATGAAAAGGCCCTGGAGAGAATAAACAAAATCAAAAAGGAAGATGTCTGTTTTGTTTTTTTGTTTTTTGATTTTTGTTTTATTAATACTTGTCACTGGTAATAGAAAAACGGAGGCATGGCTGTCCTTCTGCTGTGGCCCCATTTGAGTTTCTCTTTAATCACACTACCATGGAGCCCATGGGGGCCAGTCTGTTTCGGAAGAGGAAAATCCAGAGGGATGGCGTATTCTTGTCCTCGATCTTCCAAGGTTCATTATCTGAAGAATCTGGTGGTAGATGTGACGGCATAATTGCACCAACTCCCGTCCAGAGGTGTCAGGACAGAAGCCTGACCTGCTGCTGCACAGTTGGACTACCTGGAGCCCTCAGTGCGCCCGGTGCTTCCTCTTTTTGTGCTTTTTATCTTTCTTTTTGTTGGCACACTTGGGACAGAACCACTGCATTTCTTCTGGTGGTGCAGCCATTATTCCAACGCAGGGCCTACACAACGAGAACAACAACAAAAAAAGATTTTGTGGAGATGTGACTGCTAAGGGGTATGGAATTTTCCTTTTTGGAGTAATGAAATTGTTCTAAGATTTTCTGTGGTGATGATTACACAATCTTGTGATTATACTAAAGGCCAATGATGGTACACTTTGGATAGATTGTATGGTATGTGAATATATCTCAATAAAACTGTTTTTAAAAAAAGATTTTGGAGAAACAATCTATCGATATATTCTTTTCCTTTCCATGTTTTTAAGTAGTTTATAACGTCTATTCTATATTTACCAGAAATCAAAGCCGAACAATTCTAATTTACGGAGCACTATTGTTCGGCATGTGGATTATTGTTAACATAATGCCCCTTTTTATAGGACCTACTGGAGAAGTTAATTATTTCATTCATCCTTTCAGCCAGGTATACTATAATTTTTTGAGCAACTATTCTGTTTTTATCATACAGATATCACAATTTTCTATCTTTTTGTATCTGATAAAATGGGAAGGTTATTGATAAATTTTGGTAGAGCTTCTTTAATTCTGGGGAGCTATTAAAGGGGTCTGAAAAACAGAGAGCTTTCTATTTCTGTGGTTTGTACCATGTCTGCAGAGGGGTCACCTCTTACTGTCAAGTGCTGTGGCTAATAAGTTACTAGAAATAGAGGAAAGAGAAAGCCCTGTGTTTCTTCTTATTGTTTTCTTTTAATAAGGAGATAAACTATGCAAAATATTTGGAATTCAGGCTCAAAAACAATAGTCCAAAAACTTACTTTTTGAGATTAATTATATTTTACTTAGGAATATTTTCTTTAGATACTTTTAAAAAGCAAGTATTATGCCAATATTACACTAGGGAAACAGGGCTCAGAGGTTTTATGCTGTATATGCTATAGAGTAGTTGAACTGGGAGAGGTTCCAGGACAGTCCAGAGTCCCTAATCTAATTTGTGAATTTATCCTCTTGGAGGGTCACGTGGAGCTGCCATTATGCAGCAATGCTCAGTGTGTGTGCCCCGGGACCCCGAATGCCAGGAAGCCATGCCTGCAGCATGTGCCCAGGGCCCTGGCCACTTACCAGTGGTACCAGTCATCGCAGTCATCACAACCAATCATTGGGCTGCCATCGTCAGGTTTGTTACATCCGGGACAGATCCAGATCTGATTACCCCACTCATCTCTGATCTGATGTTTTTAGAGGAGGAAGAAGGCAATCCAGATATGAAAAAGAGAAAAAGAATAAAAAAGAGGACAGGATAAGAATCATAACTTTATACTGTAAATCTAATAAACAGACAAAACAACTATATATAGAAGATTAATACTTCATTCACTAAAGCCATGGTCATGGCTCCTAAACTAGGATAATGTGAAAAAGAAAATAGCTAAAAAGTGCTTGGTGATAAGACATTTCTAATGAATTCTGATATTCTAAACTGCCTTTTGAAAGTTCTAAGAACAAAGCAGTTTTAATCATTTCTGTGAACAACATGACCTATAACCCCCTTTATTTAAAAAAAAAAAAAGTACTGTAACCACATAAATCCTTAATTATTTGGGTCTTTATTAGCAGTAACAATTGACATTTTTGAAAGCTATAGGGCTCAACCATACCTAGTTTCCTCAATCACATTCATCGGCATGGAATTAATATATACAGCCAAATGTGCATGTATCACCTTATTACTTATTAGCCAAACCCTTCTCCTGAACTAGCTGATAAGATCAAGGATATAAAAGAGTTGTTACTAAGTAACTTTCCATTCCCTTTATGACATTTTCAGTAAAGTACAATGAACCAAAGGGCAAGTGAAACAAGGGGCTCAGGAGGCCAAAACAGCTACACATTTAAACATTGCGTTGCCACTAATGTTATATGCTCTGCAGTTTATTTTACTTCTGTTAGCAGTTCTAGAGAGGAAGCATCCCTAATTTCATCACTTCCACAAATTCCATATTAGCAAGAGTAGTTGGGAAGAAATAATTCTAGGATGGACATTCAGAAACAGCAACCACCAGAAGCTGAGTTTCAACTGTTTTTACAATAAAATAGCATATCATTTCAGTCTGTTTACTTTGCAAGGTTATAGTTTCTTCCTAAACTTTCAAATATCACATTGCCTAGATGATGGAAAAAAGAAGTGGCTTTGTGTGTGAGGGGTGTGTTGGAGGTATATATAGCTCATTTTATTGATGTGTTTGTTTTATGGCCTATCATTTTTGAAAAGTCTCTACAAAGGCAAACCATGTTGATATGAAAGCCTCTTAAATCTGCGGGCAGCTACACCTCTGACCTACCCCCACCAGTCACCATGTACCAGCTGTCTGGGGGCTGAGACTGGCCAGCACCCTTGCTCTCAGTTCCCATGCACAGCCAGTCCTGCTGCTGGCTGACCTTTCTGTAAGTTAGAAGGCAGTGCCTCTGTGTGCTGCATGAGAAATTTGCTGTCATATCCGTAATAGCTAACACCCAGCACGTCACAGTTTACTAAGCTCCTTCAAACATCTTAACTTTGTTTAATCATCACAAAACAACCCTCGGATAGGTTAAGGGTGGGGAAACTGGAGCTCACAGAATTTAAGTGATATTTCTGAAGTCACACTCTAGGCAGTGACAATCAGCCTTTTTGCTCCAAAGCCTATGTCATTCCTCGAAACCACACATTTTTATCCTCTGTGCACAAAGTGTCTCTTTAGGAGAAAGAAGGCTTTTTCTTTCCACACTGTCTATTCAAATCTGATCCTTCTCCAGGGAGTTAGCGCCAAATTCCACTGGGGTATCAGAATGTTAGCGCTAGAACATACCACAGAGATCAACTAGTCTGACTCCAACCCTTAATTACAGATGGAGCAATTCAAGTTGAGGTTAAGTATAAAACTCTTCCCTGATGAACCCATCTTGGGATGCCATTTCCTAAATTAAACACCTATAGCAATTGGTCCTTGAATACTCTATTTTTGACTTGAATTGCAAATTTAACATTTTTCTCTTAATTGTCATATCTTTATATCCTCTCTTAAATAATTTATCATTCCAATGCCTCAAATATTTAATGATTTGTTGAAATTCCCTATCAAAATCTTTAAAGAGATATAACAGCAAATATCAGAAGCCCTATCCGGCCACTTTCCAGTCAGATACCTCATCACAAAGATCAGAGTCATCATCAGGTTCACGTGTCTCCATGCGCATTTCTGGCAGTCACAGCAGGACAGCACACTGAGGCCTTTATGTGCCTAAAACATTTTGTTTTGTTTGTGTGTCACTCTACAGTGCCCAAAGAGCAAATTTATACAGATACCTTCTTTCCTAGATTGAATGCAGGGTTTGAATAAGAACAAGCTACTTGAGGCTGGATTCAGATTTGGTATCTGCTATTATTAAGTACAGGTAAATACCACAAAACAGTCCCAGAACAAAGTGAACTCATTCAATACGATGAATTTTACAATATGAAGACACGTTTGGATGCTCTGGAAGCTTCATGTCCAAAAGTTCATTTTCATTATTAATATGGAAGCACTGGCATATTTTGGATCTTAGCCACTGAAATACTATAATTAGTGCTGTTACTTGTGAAGACTACTCAAATACATTAGCTGGTCCATAAGATCTGTGTACATGAGGTAAATTTTAAAAAGAGAATTTAATTGCTGGATCAAGAAAATCAATGTGTGATTTAAATATCACTATCTCTACATTTGTACACTGATATTGCCAAATATATGTATACAGTCATATTTCAAAACAATATGAAACAAAGAAAAATAATACTTTGACATTGTTAATAGAAACCAAATCACTGAACATTGTGATATAACACTTTTTGGCCAAGGGATGTTCAAAAGCTCAAAATTGCAGTGAAAATACCTTTCTGGCCTCTGAAAATCTATAAAGATCCTTATGATACTTCTTTCAAATTGAGAACATCTTCATGATAAAAAAGTAATAAGCTTAAGTAACTTCTTAGGTACTGCAAAAACAGAATGTAACGCACCACGTAAGTGCTCACTGTCTCAGTCACCACGCTTCGGACGGGGGTTTTGGAGCTCCCTGCTGCCGAGAGGGCTGGGGAAGGTGAAGGGAGGAGTGCAGGCGAGGAGGTGGATGGGGCCAGAAGCGGCACAGGCTGGGCGGGAGGCAGATGCAGCGGGGCAGGCACAGGGGTGGGGGTGGGCGGTGGGGTTTTAGGTCTGTTCAAAGAAGGAGCCGGCTTAGCCTCTGGGGCTGGAACGACTTTGCTGATGACACTGTTAAAAAAAGAGAGAAAAGGAGTAGTTAAAAATAGAATAATTTAGGCAAACGGAATCTTTAAAAACATTATCACAAATTCATTTTCTCCTTCCAGTAGCTAAAGCTTTTTTAAGAGTCCAGAGATAACTAACTTGGAATTCAAGGCCCTTCATCAGATGGCCTCTCAACTCATTCAGCCAAATATTTTATTTTCCTTAGTGACCAGATTTTTAGAATTTTTTTAGCAGCCAACACCCATGGACTGTTCATAGAAATAGAGCTGATCTTAGAATAACTGTGATAGACTGCTTAACTATCCCTGCTGTTGGCAGGCTTATACATCCCTCCCTGCTGACTTGACTTCAGATTTGGCCGGGTAACTTCTTTGGCCAGTGACATACAAGTGGAAGCTGGGTGTGCCACTTCGGAGTAGAATTGTGGAGCACTACCAGCAAATCGAGCTGCTTCTCTTTTCTCTCTGCTGTGGGTCCCTAATGTCCCAGATAGAAGGGGCTGCTCCCTCAGCTCAAGTTCCAGCTTGAAGGGGTGTGGAGCAGGGCCATGACAAACATGCAATGTGAGTGAGAAATAAACATTTGCTGTTGGTGGCCATTGAGATTCTGGGGTTGTTAAAAGTCTATAACCTAGACTATAGTAACTTTTTAAAAAAGTTAAAATTTCTCTTTTCTCGATTCCAATGCTTCTTAATTTTTTATACTCTCAATGCTATTAAAAAAAAAAATAAAGATTTTTCTCATTTCTGGATTTGGCTTGATTGCCTGGCATTAAAGATTTAAGATTCTCAGAAGGGCTGTGGAGGTACAAGAAATGTAGCATGAGTGAGGTCTGGTAGCCTAGGAGTAAAACAGCTACCTTCCTGGTGATGTTACCAATTAATAATTAGAGCTAGATGGTGAGAATCTGTTTCTTCATCAAAACTATGTTATTCATATGACTCTGGATCCAGAGTCAGGATATCTGAGTCCAAATCCTAGATCTGCCACAGACTAGCTATGTGACCTTGGGTAGGTCATTTAAAAAATACCATTTATTGAGTGCCTATAAGAAGTTAGGTACTATACTAGGCACTTTATCTATATCATCTCATTTACTTCTCCCAGCAACTTTAGAGAAGTTATGATTACCCATTTTATAGATGAGAAAACTGAGGGTCAGAAAGACAAAGGAATGTGGGTAATTTTTACACTGTTAGGAGCAGTGGTACCAGGATTTAAAACAGTCTATTTGATTCCAAAGTTCTTTTTTTCTTTTTCCTTCTTTATTTGAAAAAAAAAATTTTTTTTATGCATAGAGAAAACAATATAATAGCTACCTAGTTACAATTAAAGATAAACAGATGTTTACCCCCTTGCTATATTTGCATCAGATCTCTCTCCCTCCCTCCCCCAAAAGTAACCATTGTTTTAAAGCTGGCAGGTGTGTTTTTGTATTTTTGTTCTTTATACTTTTTCTGTCTTTGTAGGAATCCATAAACAGTATACGCTATACTATTAATTCATGTGTTTTACCTTTTATATAAACATCACACTATATTTATCCTTTGCAACTAGCTTATCCCACTTAGTTTTGTCTTTTCATTTATCCATGTTAATACATAAAGATCTATATTATTTATTTTAGTTGCTATGTAGTATTCCCTGGTATAAATAAGTTTTCATTCCATTGTCCCACTAAGGTTCAGTTAACTTACTTTTCCTTTTTCACTGTTAATGTGCTACAATGAATTTATACATTAAACATGTTCCAGAATTTCCCCTAGGATATATTTCTAGAAACAAAATTGCTGGGTCATACATCCTCACCTTTACCAAACTGCCTTCTCTAAAATGACTGTACCAATCCATCTCATTCTACTATTCCATATTTACTTTCCCAGGCCTTGCTTTTCTGATCAACAAAGTAGAAAATAAATATAACTGCTTCATAGGTTGTAATGAGAATCTGAATATAAGGAACCACTTCAAAACCTATGTACAAATTTAAGGTATGAGCACCAACATTGCTTTCATAGTTGTTGCTCATGACAACGCCCTGCCGTCATCATTGTCAACATGTATATTTCCCCTTTCTTAAAGTCCTAGTTTAGAAACCACCTTCATTAAAAAGCATTGATTCTTTGCTACTGTGGTCAGAAAATTCATAAAACATTAAATTATTTTCAAATTTCCACCATTATTTAAGTAAATAGCTTTAATTAATGTTAACTGCTCTCTACTTGTTCATACAAGTATGATTACCTTTCCAACTTGAAAATAACCGAAGACCAAGAGAACTTAACATAGGTCTGGTTGTACAGGAGACAGTAAATGCCTACCATATTAATAGTGGATATATACTGAACACTTCCTAGGTGCCTATGTTTACTTGCCTGCTCTCATATTTGATCCTCATAACAACCAAATGAGGTAAGATCTGTTATTAGGTTGATTTTATAGATGAAGAAACCAAGGCCCAGAAAGATGAAGTACCTTGCACAAATTCAAATATTAGTATGTGGGCCGAGCCAAGAATTAAAATGAGGCAGTCTGGTTCCACAATCCTGATTCTAACCATTGCACTATACTGCCTCTCAATGCTTACTAAATGAATTTTGCCTTACTTACAAGGTATGAGTTCAAAGACATTACTATGGCAAACATTCCCTATTTTTATGTTTAGACTAAAATGTTAAAATATGCTATTTTTGGAAGTAGTTTTTCAAAATGGTTTAATACATGGGTGCTGGAACCCAGAGAGGTAAGGAGAACATTGACGTTTCTGCATTTGCGCTTATGGCAAATCTGATCTTTGGTTCTGATAAAGAGGACAGAAGATATCAAAGCTCAGGACCTACCCAAAGTAGAAATCCTAACAGGACTCCCTTTCCACATTAAGCTGGGATTCCCAAAGGTCTATACCCATAGAGTAAGGATGAATCAGAATCTCATAAACTTTCAGTTCTGGCGGTTCAGTACTCTATATGTAACTTGGAGTGCTTCTAGGAACCCAGTACAAATCATCCTGAAAGGAAGAAACTTAAAATCTAGGACTTGTATTATTAACACAGATTTAAGAAAACAACAACACATAATCAAAGATAATCAAGTATATAAGGAAGCAAAGTAGAGAACCAGGGGAAAAAAAAAAAAAAAGGAGACCCTTAAAGACCTTAGATACTAGAGAAACCACACAATAAAACAACTCTTTACACTGTTTTGAAAAAATAAAAGACAAGCTTAAAAATATCTGCAGGTAATAGGAATTTATAAAGAGTGGCATACCAGATTTGGAAAGATCAAAGAGACCTTCTAGAAGTGAAAAATACAGAAAAGGAAACTTAAAACTCAATCGATAGGTTTAACAGCAGATCAGAAAGAACTAAAGAGAGAACTATAAATTGGATGGAGGACTCTAGAATATAGACTGGAAAGGCAAAGAGGATATAATAATAAGGTCTAACTAATACATAATCACTATTCTAGAAGGGGATGAGAGGGAGAGAGGAATGGGGCAGAGACAAAATGTTACAAAGAATATCTGAGACTTCTTCAGAAACCAGTCCAGAATTAAGAAGCCCAACAAATCCCAGGCAAGATAAATAAAAAGAAATCTATATCTAGACACACAGAGTGAAACTATAAAACATTACAGACAAAGAGGAAAATATGAAAACCAGCCAAAGGGAAGAAACAGCTGACAGCTGACTTCTAAACAGCAAAGATGAAATCTAGAGATAGTGGAATAGTATCTTCATAGTGCTGAATAAAAATAAATTTTGTCTTTGAAAGCATCTTCAAGAATAAGCATGAAATAAAAACATATTTGGGCAAGTAAAAGCCGAGGCTTTGCCACGAACAGACACTTACTGAAAGAAGTTCTAAAGCAGCAATTCAAAAACTTTTTGTTCCTAGGATCTCTTTGTATTCTTAAAAATTGAGAAACCCAAAAAAACTTTTGTTTTTGTGCATTATATCTATCAATAGTTACCATATTAAAAATGAAAACAGAGAAATAAAAGTTATTAATTCACTTATATGTAATAAGAACAAACAGATCATGTATTTTTATGAAAAGGAATCATATTTTCCAATACAAAATTTTTTTTAGAAGACTGGCATTGTTTTATACTTTTGTAAATCACTTTAATGAATGCAGATGTAACTGAACCAAAAAAACTGACTTTTTGGATACTGCACCAAAATGTAACAAGTGCTAGTACCTTAAAAGTTAGTTGCAATGTGGAATCTGAAACCATATCAATAAACTTTTCATATTCTGTTACTTTAAAATCCATTGATATAGCACTTTGAAATTATCTTTAACTCACACATGATTTTATAACATTATGCACCTGTCATTTGGAAAATATTGGTTCACTTAGTTATACAGATCTTCCAAATGTTTACACATTTCATTATACAACAGTAAAACAAAATTACATGTTAGTTATCACCATCCATCTCATCAGAAATATCTTTTGAGGAGCTGTCAAGCTCATAGTAACAGATGCAAGTTTTCAAAAATTCTAATTTTTGCACAAAAGCTTGAATTTTATCATTTATAATAAGTACTCTTAGGTACTATCTTTGAAGTAATAGGCTTACTTTACTTTGTTCACTTTTTAGAACATGCCTGCCAAATATCAAAGTCTGAATAACATTTCTTTACCTGTCAGTTGCTCTTTCAAGTAAAAGTGGTGTTCTATGGCAAGTTCACCTTGTAACTCAAATAGGCAGGCAAGTGCTTTTCCTCAATAAAATCATCATATTTTAGTATGGAGCAAATATATTTTATGAGTACTTCCTATTTCATTACTTCCCATAGCATCACACAGAATATTAAAAATATGAGGAACTAACGTGGTGCAGGCGGTAGGACACCTCTCTCCCACATCGGAGGTTCCCAGGATCAAATCCCGGTGAAGACAGGAGGAGAAGGATGAGAAGAGAGGGCAGGAAACAGACACAGAGAATTCCCAGCAAATGGACACAAAAACAGCAAAAAGGGGGGAGGGGCAGGGTAAAAATGGATAAAAGTAAATAAATAAATCTTTAAAACAAAACAAAACAAAAGGGCTGAAGTCTATTCTTCAGACCCCCTCCATTGGGAGAGCTTCCCAATAAACTTCCTGCCTGCAAAAACAAAAACAAAAACAAAAACAAAAACAAAAACAAAAACAAAAACAAAAACAACATGCAGGGGGAGTGGATGTAGCTCAGTAGTTGAGTGCCTGCTTCCCGTGTATGAGGTCATGGGTTCAATCCCTGGTACCTCCTAAAAAAACCCCACAAAAAACAAAAACAAAAAATATATATACTCAAGGTTGAGATTTAATAAATCAATCAAAATTACTGAATCATCAAGGATATTAGGTGAAACTGGCATTTTTTTCACTGTGAATACCTAGTAAGGAACAGTGACAGCTGGTACAGTTTCATGCCACTACCTTGATTTGTGCTAAAATGTCAGAAGTTTACCATCATTGCTCTTACCCCATCAGTGCAAATGTCAACACAGTGAAAAAGGCAAAAGACACCTCAGTATTACTATGAAAATAAACACACTGAAAGGATTTCAGGGACCCCCAGGAGCCTATATACCATACTCTGAGCACCTCTGGTCTAAAGGAAGTATATCAGGCAGAAGGAAGGTGATTCTAATATAGGTCTGCGGTGCAAGAAAGAATGAAGAGGAAGGAAAAAAGATAAATGTATGACTGAAGTTAAACAGAAATTGACTACATAAAACAATATTTCTATCTTATGGAGTAATGTATAGCAGTAATAATATTTAACTCAGGAGGGAGTAAATAGTACTATTAGTATTCTCATGTCCTATTATTGTATTTCTGTAATCTAACCTTGTAAAGATTAGAAATATATATATATATATATCTTATAAACTAGTATGGAGAAAAATGGATTGATTGAAAAAAAACTTGACAGGGGAGCAGGCGTAGCTCAGTGGTTGAGTGCCTGCTTCTCATGTATGAGCTCCCGGGTTCAATCCCTGGTACATCCTAAAAAAAAAAAAAAAAAGACAGAAAGGAAGAAAGTAAAGGAAAAGAAACAGAACAGTTGGGAAGCGGCTGTGGCTCAATCAGTAGGGCTCCCGTTTACCATATGGGAGGCCCCGGGTTCGGTTCCCGGGGCCTCCTGGTGAAGGCAAGCCCGCCCGCACGGCGTGGTTAGCTGACCCAGCGAGCACAAGCAGCAAGGGGGGGATAAATGAATAAATAAATAAAAATCTTAAAAAAAAAAAAAGAAACAGAACAGCAAGACAATATAAAGATGGATTTTAACTAAAATTATCAATGATTATTTCATGCAAATGGTCTAAATGACTCAGTTGTCAGACCTTTAGAGTCCTTTCAAATAATAAAAAAAAGAGGCTAACATTCTTACTCAAACATGAGCAAAGGATATAAGCAAGTAATACAGAATGAAAGAAATACAAATAGCCAATAGGCAAGAAAAAAATGCCCTACATTCACAGTAATCAAAGGCATGAACATTAAAACAACAGTAAGGTCCTTTCAATTTTGGGTAAAAATAAAAAAGACTGACAACATAATGTCAAGATGGAGGGACTCGGTGGGGGGGGCAGCTGGTACAGTAGTTTTGAAGGTTTATCAAAAGTTTAAGATTGTACAAACTCATTGGCAAGTAATTTCACTTGTGGAAATTTATCCTGAGGAAATAATGAGACAATTATATAAAGATATCGGTAAAGAATATTTCTAGCATTGTTTATGACTGCAACACTCTTCCCCCAAAGTAGAGTGATTATGTAGGTATTTGAAATCAATGATTACCCCCCCAATTATATGTTTAACAATGTTAAAAAAATGGCTATGATAGTACGTATAATGGGATCCCCTTTAAAAACAAAAAAGAAAGAAAGGAAAAAGAAAAAGCAAACAAGAATGTATGAGTTCCATAGACTTAGGAAAACATTTGAAAGAATATTTACCAAAAAGTCCAGATATTGGCTCTACATGGTAGGATTATAGGTGATTTTTTTCCTTTTGGCTTTATCTACAATTAACATATATAACTTATGTAAGGAAAAAATGAAAAGGACATTTATCATACTGTACATATGTAAAATGTTGCTGGGAAGTAAAAATGGTTTTATTGCAGTATACACTTATAATTTTTGTCTTCTTTTCTCTATGTATGCTATACTTAATAATTGACTAAAGAAAAATGATGGCCTGGCTAAAGCCTTTCAGACAAATGTTGACGATAATCTGGTCTAAATTTGTGGAATAAAAACCCCAAGCTAAATCAAAGAGCTGCACTATTTAGTGATTCCTCACTGTGTGGCTCATCATTAACAGATTAAAGGTCAATAAGTAAAAGGCCAAGAGAGGGGGAAGGGAGGAGAACACTGTATAACTATGCTTCATTTGTATATAATTAAAACCATAAATATGAACAGCCTTTAGATGTTTAAGGGGTCTTCCTTACTTTTCGAAGAATTGTGCTGCCCATGGTTGTTTTGTACTCTAATTTATTTGCATATTTGTCTTTACCATCCATACTAGGCAGTAAATTTCTTAAGAGCCTAAGAGGCATGTTTCTTATTTGTCTTTAAATTATTTGCAGCATTAAACAGTGTCTTAATAAATATTCATTAACTTAATAAGCATAATGCCCAATATTATAGAGAGGATTCTTGTACAAAATAATTATTTTTACTTTTGGATATTTTCATCTATTTAAAATATAGGCCAATTTCCTCTATTCTCCCCATCCTGCCTACCTTCCTTCCACAACACATAATGAGTTCCAAGGCTGTTGAGATTTCTGTGTTTGCCAGCACAGATTCTAATTCCTCACCCACCCAATGATTCTCAGACCAAGGATGCTTTTTTATTACACCAGTGCTAGGTACAATCAGATCATGAAGGTTTTATTCTGTTTTCTGCAAATGGTTTCACATTGTTTTAAACTATACCAGACACATAATGAATATTATTTGCCTTACTTGCCTTTCTTCCAATCCCTTTTGATTTTCTTTCTTTTTTCTCAGATTTCTCTCTTACCTATAAGGCCTGCTAATGGTGCCCCAAGCCTGGCTTAGAATTAGTGGAGAGGGGTGGGGTAGGGAACAATGGAAATAAATATCTGCTTGCGTATATCTTCTTATTTTTTCAGTTTAGAGAAATGGCATTTTGATGAAAACAACTCATAAAAACAATAATCCTTCCAAAGTGCCTAATATTTCCCCTCCAGTGCAATTAAATTACACCCTTAAAAAAAATCAAAGCATAGATGTATGCAAATAGTACTTGAATTTTCTGAGTAGAAAAAAAGAAAAACATTAAAGTGGGTACTCAATGTTGATGTGACAAAACATATCCTAACACTGTGTTTTCAATTGGTATTACATAGGCACTAAAGTTTAAAACTTTAAAAAAAAAATCCATTAATTTTTTCTTCAGTTTTGAACATTAAAAAAGTAAGTATGTATAAGCAGTATAACATGATGAAATGTTTTGCCACTTGTGAAATGAACTAGTATCGCTTAACCTACTTTGATCACTGGAAAGCATTTTGGTATCCTTACTGGCCTTCTTCATTGCAGAGCCTTCATTTTTCATACTGCTAACCAGTGTTTGGCTCCTCTATGTTTCTCTCCCTGAAGCATCACTTTTTCCCCTCCTGTTTAACTGCATAGTAAGCTCTCCTCCTGAGCTTTCTGCTCAGTAAGAAATGTCTCCCCGAGTAACCGACACCGTGCCCACGGCTGGCCACGTCCCACAATGGCTCCACATTGATAACATTATGTCTTTTCCAAGATTTGATCACAGTGTCCTAACTGCTACAAACACTGGTGTTATTCATAAAAACCTGCAGAAAGAGAAATGTTCAGCAGGATTTCTTTACCTGTTTCCCTATCACAAAACAGTGAGATAAAATAGAATGGGTCAAGAGCTGCTTGGCCTGTAATGCAAACGCACAGCTTGACAAGTCAACAGAGAGCCAATCCTCCTCACCCTGCCCCAGCCACGCAGAGGCTCCAAGATGGAGGGAACACAATGTGGACAAACACTCTGAATCCAGTAATCTAAATGACCAAGGTCTGAATAACTGGCTACCAAACTGCACACGACGTTTACAAGTTCCCTCCCCATGGCTTACTTATTTACCCTTCAAAGTGAACAGCCATTTAAAAATGGTAACAAAATGATGCCACAGGTAAAAATAACTGCAATCACTTCCATGAATTTTACATAAACTTCTGAACAGGGAAGTTCTTTAACACTTGGGAAAAAATAGCTTTGATAAAAAAGATGTTCTTTAAACCACAACTCACTTTCCTTCTTCAGATTGAAAATTTTAATCTCATGTTGTATTTGAAAATAACCCCTTTCCACAATGGCCAAATCACTGAGATTTCACTCTAATGTTACTATCAAACCCCAAATCTTTAGCTTTGTATTTTATTTTAAATGTTGCAGAAGTACTAAGCCTAAGTGAGGTAAGCCAGGCTCCACGGGGGCCCTCCATGGTCCTGCTCCCCAGTGTTCTCACACTTGTGGAGTCCCCTCCTGTAATTAAATAGGCCACTGGTATGTGGTACCAGGGATCCTGGGGCAGCAACAGTGTGTGGCTGATGAGGCCAGGGCACACAAGACACTGCAGCTTCTACTGTGCTTTCTCATGGCTCACTCACTATGGGGGAAGTCAACTTTTGTGTCCTGAGGACACTGAATCTACCTTATAAAGAGGTCCCTGTGACAAACAATTGAGGCCTCCCACCAACAGCCTTGTGTGAGCTTGGAAGCAGATGCTCCAGCCTCAGCGATGCCTTAAGATGTCCGCAGCCTCATCAGCGGCTTGACAAGGGAGCTGAGCAGGAACCTCTCAAATGCCTGACCCACAGGAAACAAGGAAAGTGTTTACTGCTTTAAGCCACTAAGTTTTGGGGTCATTTGTTATGTGGAACTAGAAAATGACGACATCAAGTATTCAAGTTAGCTAACTTAAGTATATAAATAAAAACTCAGAATTTGGCAGAAATTATATATCAGTTTTATGTTGGCTCTTCAGTCATTAATTCCTATTCTTCCTGATCCTCACAGCTCAACTTTTAGTATTCATATAATTATAACACAGCTGTAAATGGATTTAAGTCCTTAAGCTCATGGCTCGCCTCTTAAATACTTGCATCATCTCATAAAATGGATATTTTATCTTGTCATAGCCCAAGTACATATTCAACTAGCAGACATCTTATCTTTTAATGCAGGCATGACTTATTTGAAAATGAAACAAATTGCATAAAGTAATTAGAGGAAAATATAGCTATTATTGAATCTTCTTTCCAAGGGAGATGCTCAAATGATTAGACTTCTATTGTCAACTGTTCAAAATCTGTAAAGTATCCTAAAGGAGCCTTACTACTCAGATAAACATTAAAGATGCATATTTATTCATATTTGCAAAAAGATATACTGGAAGGATAATTTAAAAAAACTAGTGTAAAAGGTAGAGGGAAAGGGATAGAAGCAAGTCTTCTCTGAATATACCTTATTATATAGTTTCAACTTTGGAGTCAGGTATATGTTTTACAGATTCAGAAAATTAAGTTTAAAAATTGCCTACACGGCCAAGTTTGAAAATCATTGCAATAAATGGACAATATCCTTGTATGAATTTTCTTTCTTGACCAATGATAAAGTAAATTTTGAAATGTTTATTAGCTATTTTCTTTTCTTCTTTTATAAATTATTCATTTCTTTGACAATGTTTCTATGGGTATGTCAGTATTTTTCTTACTGATTTGAAAATCTTTATTATATGTTATGAAACTTAAAAAAATTGCCTGCAAATTGAAAATAAATGAATGAACCTTACTGTATAACACATTGGAGATATAACCACATAGAAAAAATCATTTCTGGTGGCTTTAGGATAGCTTTTTTTTTTTATTTTGAGGAGGTACTGGGGATTGAACCTGGGACCTCAAACATGGGTAGCAGGTGCTCAAATCCCTGAGCTATACCCACTTCCCTGGGATGGCATTTTGATCATACATCCATAGTGGGTATATTATTTTAAGAGTGAACAAAAACAAAACAAAACAAAACAAAAAACTGATGATTTGCTCATTTGGTATTATTTTCAGACTATTTTATAATTTTATATACTTCTTGTGGAATAAAGCACTAAGTGATTATCATAATGCTGTTAGGAATCAAAATTTCTAATGTAAAAGAAAAAACATGCAGGAATAAATTCAAAGACGTTAAGTACCAGCCCTATGAAGTTAAAACTTAACTGGAAATATCAGTATGGTCTCATAGTTTTTCTCTTTTCAAAAATACATGTTTCTGGGAAGTGGATGTGGCTCAAGCGACTGAGCTCCCCCCTACCACATGGGAGGTCCATGGTTTGGTTCCTTGTGCCACCTAATGAAGACAGCGAGCTGGAGTGATGGGCTGGCGTGGCAAGCTGACACAGCAAGATGATGCAACAAGAGACACAAGAGGAGGAACATGATGAGACACAACAAAGCAGGGAGCAGAGGTTCCCAGTGTCTCCTGAAGAAGACGAGCAAAACAGCGAGCTGATGTGATGAGCAGGTGCAGCAAGCTGACGCAACAAGATGATGCAACAAGAGACACAAGAAGAAAAACATAATGAGAGACACAACAAAAGCAGGGAACGGAGGTGGTTTAAGCGATTAGGTGCTTCCCTCCCACATCGGAGGTCCCAGGGTTCAGTTCCTGGTGCCTTCTAAAGAAACAAAGAAGAGAAACAGGCACAGCAAGTGTAAACAATGAGGGGGTGGAGAAACATAAATAAATAAAATAAAACTTAAAAAAAAAAAAACACGTTTCCTAGTTCTGCCCATTGTAAAGGCCTAGAAGCAATGACCTCCCAGGAGGTGTGAGCACCTCCAGTACCAGACTGCTATTCCTAAAATCCACTTCCTGCTAAAAGGAACCAGTGCTCCTTGGAGGAATGGCCGATTTCAGATCTGTGGCAGGAAAAACCTGGGACATTTTATACCAGAAAGTAAGAAAGCTATCAAGGACTACTGGGGTTGGGTCAAAATCCAGAAGACAACATGAAGAAGCTCCCTTTGGCCAAAGATGGGATAATTTAAACATTTAAAAAGAATAATGTCAGAGAGAGAGAGTGTGTGTGTACACCCCTGCCCAAAACTAAATTCAATGATCACCACTGAAAAGTAACTATGGCATCAATCAGCTCCGTTCCTTGCACTGAAGACTGGCAAGTGAAAAGAAAGAATTAAGAATTCACTGTGCCTCTCTTGTATGTACTGTATTTCATAGTAACCAAAGGCTTTTTCGTTTGTTTTACAAACGAGGCACTGGGAACAGAACCTGGGATCTCCCATGTGGGAAGCAGGTGTTCAACTGCTTGAGCCACATCCGCTCCCTGAAAAGTTTTTTATAGAAAGATTCTAGCTGATAAATGTGAAGGGAATGAGTGAATTTTTTTTTTTTTTAAAGATTTTATTTATTTATTCATTTATCCCCCCCTTGCTGCTTGTGCTCGCTGGGTCAGCCAACCACGCCGTGCGGGCGGGCCTGCCCTCACCAGGAGGCCCCGGAAACCGAACCCGGGGCCTCCCATATGGTAAATGGGAGCCCCACTGATTGAGCCACAGCCGCCTCCCAAATGAGTGAATTTTTTACACCATTTCACTAAGTGTGACAACAAGATATTAGATGTCTACAAATGCAATGCAATAAGTATACAGCAGAAAAATATTCCTGCCAAAAAAAAAAAAAGTTGAACTTGAATCTAATCAAGTCTTTAGAGAGAGAACTAAATGCCTATTACAAAGCTAGAATAATAAATTAATTGACACTATAAGGAAGCAAGCAGACAAATCCAGAAAGTGAGATATTCTACTGGAAAATGATCTGGTTTCTTCAACAAGTCAATTGCAAAGGAAAAAGGAGGGGAACTGAGAATATGGCATAGGAAGAACAGCTCTAGACTAAAAGGCATTTAAGAAGTGATGTCAGATTTGGAACCTGATTCAAACAAGCCAACTGTCAGAAGATGTTTTGGAGACAAATGGAGAAATCTGAATATGGACTGGATATTAGACAATACCAAGAAAAATGTTGATACCTTCAAAGTATGATAATGACATTGGGTTTATATAGGAAAATGACCATATTTTTAGAGCTGCATACTGAAGTATGTAGAGGAGAAATGACATTAGGCCTGAATTTGCACTGAAATCTTTAGGGAAAAGAAGAAAAGGAATAGATCAGCAAGTATGGCAAAATTTTTGTTAACTGTTAAATCTACCTAGATAATGGGTATATGGGAGTTATTATTCTGTTCTCTCTTTTGTTCATGGTGAAAATGTTTATAATAAAAACTTAAAAAAAATTATTGGTGAGAAGCAGATGTGGCTTAACAAGCTGGGTGCCCGCCTACCACAAGGGAGGTCCCAGGTTTGGGTCCTGCTGCCTCCTAAATAAGACAAACTATATGCTGTACTCATTGCAATAAGCTAGATGCTGCACCTGCCACAATGAGCAGATGCCTAAATGAGCAGATGCCACAAGCCAGCAGACGCTGCAGTTCATGGGGAGTGGATGTGGCTCAGGTCCTTGGGCACTTGCCTCCCATGTGGGAGGACTTGGGTTCAGTTCCTTGTGCCTCCTGGAGAAGACGAGCAAACAATGAGCAGACAGACAAGAGACCCATCTGGGGGAGGGGAGGATAAAATAAATAAAATAAATAAATCTAAAAAAATAAATATGGGTAATATAAAATTTATCCAGAATGATTTAAGATCATAAGACATAATAAAGATAGTGCAGGGAGCAGATGTGGCTCAAGTGATTGGGCCCCTCCCTCCCACATGGGAGGTCCTGGGTTCGGTTCCTGGTGCCTACTAAAAAGAAGTTGAGCGGACACAAACAGCACACAATGAACAGATAGAGCAGACACAGAGTGCAAACGAGGTGGGTAATAAAAAATTAAATAAATCTTTAAAAATAAATAAATAAAGATAGGGCATATATGTACAGTTATATCAAGAGAATATTACTGAGATTTCTTAGGGTAAAATGCACATTAGTTATCTGGCTTGATAAGTCTTTGATTTTATTTTTCCTCTTCACATTTCTCCATTTTCAAATTCTACTCACTCTTTACTTCCCCCAAGTATCCTCTTCTTCTTTTTAAAATTTTTAATTTTTAAAGAAGCTTTAGATTACATAAATGATAAATGTTACATCAAAAATATAGGGGATTCCCATATACCCCTCTCCCCCCCTTTCCCCTTTCCCTCATTAACAACATCTTTCATTAGTGTGGTGCATTTGTTACAATTGAAGAACACATATTGAAGCAACATATGGTCTGTAGTTTACGTTATAGTTTACACTTTGCACTGCACAATTTTATGGGTTTTGACAAAATGTATAATGGCCTGTATCTGTCATTGCAATGTCATGCAGTACAATTCCAATGTCCTCCAAATTCCCCATGTTATATCTATTCTTCCTTCTCCCTCCCCTCAGAACCTCTGGAGACTACTGCCTTTCTATCAATGCTACAAGTTCTTCCATTACTAGAATAATAATGTCTACTTTAGTCCATAGTTGCATTCCCTCCTTATGCTTGTTCATTCCCCAATATTGAGGATTTCCCCCAAGCTGCTTCTAACCCTTTCTAGTTAGAAGTAAACACCTTGATTCTAAATTTATCTCTTAAAGCCTTTAAGACTTTCTTGATTTTATGATTATTTACATTTAAGTTCATGAACAGAAGAATCAACATCTGATTCAAATTTATCATTTTCACAAATCTACCCCTTAAAATTTTTAAAATTTTATTTTTACAAATAAACACTCCCCCTTCCAAATCTATCCCCTTTCACATAGTTATACTATGTATACAATCAAAATTAATATCTGTTTAAGGCAGATCAACTTTAAAAAAATGTAAATCCATGATACGGTTATCTGGGGCACTTTCAAGGTTCTTTTCAAATACCAAATTCTCTGGAGTCAGAACTTCTAAAAGATTTTGTGATTTCAGAAAGACTTCTGCTCTCTTAAGCAAATAAGTGGGTACTTTCAGTAAGGAAAAGCAAAAGCAAAACCAAATGAAATCAAACAATTCTTTCGACATGGATGAAACTGCACTTTCATTACTCCCTGAGCCTAGAGTGCAGACAGGAGGGCGAGTGATTACTTAGTAAAAGATGCTTGTATGTGGAAATATGTTAAGTTGCAAGGTAACCATAAAAGATACACCATACTTCCCCCCCCCCTCTCTTTTTTCAGTGTTATATAAGATCCCAAGTTATTTGAAAATATTAAGGGCAGTTAAGATGACAAAGATCAATATTCAGTGAACTTGAACAAGATTGTGATTAAGATTTCTATTTCATTGGAGTGTTAAAAAATTTGGTTAGTTACTGAAGTCATGCTTGTAAAGTCCAACATTACCACTTTAAAATCTGAAAACATTTCTGGTGTGTCTTCATCAAAAATTACCATGCTTTACACGAATTATCTTCCTTTGTAAATATCATACACACATATATACTCATCTTTGTGGGTCCAAGTAAGTGACTCTCTCTATGTATGAAAGTTATACTCCTGACAGTTATAACCTTGTTAGAGTGTCAGTTTAATTGTGTATTTGTGATAATAAAAATGATCTTCTAAAATGAGAGTGAAGAGGATTTTAAAAATGAATTTGGAAAAGAGCATTTGTTAAATTCTAAAACATAATTAAGAAAAATGAAAGGAAATATTTTTCTATATTCCACAGAAATAAATTAGCTACAATAAACATTAATAAAATATTTAATGAACAATCATTTTAGTTTCTTTAGGGTGTAAAGGATGATTTTTATGAACAAGAAGATTCAATTAAAAAAAAAAAAGCATCCAAGGGAGTTTGAACCAATGTGTGTGCATGTGTGTGTGAGTTTATGTGTGTATTTTAGAAAATTTCTAAAATTTTCTCTGAGGCAAGAAAAGACTTGAAATTATTCCAATGACTTTAGTTTCACACTCAAAGATAAGCAATCTAAAAGAAAGGAAGAGAGAAAGAAAAGAAAGAAAAGGTCATTGTAGCTCCTATACATTTAAAGCCCTACTAAATAAAGTTTTAGAGAGCTACTTCAGAATTTGGTCCTTTTTTTTTTTTTTTTTTTACCGGGAGGTACCGGGGATCCCCGGTCTCTCCATATGGTAGACGGACGCCGAACCTCTTGAGCCACATCTGTTTTCCAAAGAATTTGGTCCTCTTAACCCTTCAAAGTTCTTCCTAATATCCTCTAACATCAAAGATGGCTTAGAAGGGCAAGAAAAGTTACAAATTTTAGTCTGACGGTTATGTCAAGAAAGAAGGAAAGTCGGTCACATTTTTTTTCTTTTGTGGACTGTTTTTGATTTGACTCCAAGAATATGACCTCAGAATGAGATTCTTCTTAAAATACCTTTTGATGCTTTTCTTCCTTCCTCCTTCCCATCCCTGCCCACGTCAGCCACACGGACCCAATGGGAGAGACTTTGTATTGGTAGGTAATCTTTGAAATATTTTAATTTCTACGTTTATTATAAAGAGCACAAATGAGTAGAAGAGCCAAATGCCAGATAATCTGAAAAATTATCCCTTTTTATTTGAGATAATTTTCTCCTTTTAGTTTCTTTTCCTTAAAATTAAATAATGATAATATTTTAAAGCACATGTACCAATTTATAGATATATGCATGTATACAGAAAAATAGCTCATGCTAGAAAGGCCAGAAAAAAGTAGTAGAGGTCATTCAAAAAATTTACTCTCTCAATACATTTTTTTTTTTACCGGGAGGTCCCGGATATCGAACCCGGGTCCCTCCATATGGGAGACAGACGCCCAACCATTTGAGCCACATCCGTCCCCCACTCTCAATACATTTTGAAAGCGGTCCAAATATAATATGTAAGTGAATTTCCTTATATTTATTATAATCCAAATAAACAAAACAATGAAAACAATTTTAAAAAGTAGTGAGACATTCTGCCTTATGCACTTGGCTTTGAGGGGTCTGATGTGGAAAAAAAATAGAACATGGCCATTTACCACATAAAATCGTGATTTAACTCAATCTGTTTCTCTTAATACAGAACCAATGAGTCTAATAGTAATTAAATGCTCTGCTGTTTTAGCAGGTCTCACACATCCAAATCTAGATATATCAGTCTTTCTTCAGATGAGTCAAACATACATTAGAGCTATGCTCGAAACAGATTAATGCCCAACACTAGCCAGAAGTACACTTAACAGTTAAATTTACAATAAAAACTAAAACAAAAATATATGCAGTTAATTTTTACTATTAGAAAAGAAATTAATTCTAAAGGGAATTTAAAAAGTCTCTGAAATATAATAAACTCTAGAATAATACTGTACTTAAGATGCAGCCCATATTTATAGAAATAAAGCCAGATAACTATGTATCTGGAATCAAAGGGTTTGTACCAAATGCTAAGCTATTTTAAAAGAAATGGCTATGGGAAGCAGCTGTGGCTCAATCAGTAGGGCTCCCGTTTACCATATGGGAGGCCCTGGGTTCGGTTCCCGCGGCCTCCTGGTGAAGGCAAGCCCGCCCGCACGGCGTGGTTAGCTGACCCAGCGAGCACAAGCAGCAAGGGGGGGATAAATGAATAAATAAATAAAATCTTTAAAAAAATAAAATAAAATAAAAAAATAAAATAAAAGAAATGGCTGGAGATGATAATTCATAGCAGAGTTATTATTATCTGTGTGCTAAAATCCATAGAAACTTGATGTCAGTTTTCAAATATGTACATTCAATGAGGTTATCCGAATTTTGTTGTTTCTATCAAAGCTTTAATTTAGTATCTTCAATGTATTTCAATGTGAAAACTCTAAGACATATCTTTTCCTTCAAAAAGCTTCCTAATGCTATCAATGATTCATATAAATTAAAATTCCAACTCAAACAATATTAAATTTGGCTAAGCAATTTCATGATGCCTAATATTATATTTCATAGAAAGTTGGAAACAGCAAAGAAATTCATGGAAAAAAAAAAGATCCACAAATAAATAATGATGCAAATAGATGTTTATAGCACCATGAGAAACACACACACACACACACACACACATATTTACTGGCTTTTTACATTCAGTATTCCAGTAATCCAGAATCTAGGAAAGGAAGAAGTAGAAAACTTAGAAAACTTGAAATTCAAACATTTATATTGTCGAATGGACATCTGTTGTGCTTGTGCCTTTATGTAACATCTATTTCCCCCTTTTCTGCCTTCAGCCCTCTTCCTCCTCTACTTTCAGTCCCTATGGTTTGGGTAAGCTTCACCCTACTCATAATTCTAAGACAGGACACAGGAACAGGCAAAGCAGAGCATCATTACACCATGACTACAGTAACTGTTCAGAAATGGACACATGATCTCAGCTGGGCCAGGAAGAGCCTTCTCTGGGACCTCTGGGCCTATTTCCTCTGCGTTGATAAACTGGTAGAACAAATATGTACTTGAATTTGCGATAGGCTGTTCCTGCCACTATTTGGGTCAAAGCTAAGCTTGATACAACATATTCTACAAAATGTAGAGGAAAAAAATCTATCTATACAAACAATTACTACAGAACAGGTAACAAATGGGATACTGAAGCTTTTTACAGAAAAAATTTTTATTCTGGCTTTCATCCAAAAATAAGCTTTTAAGTGCAGATCACAAATAATATACCATTTTAGAAATTCACAAGGGAATTTCAGACACATTTTCAAAAAAGAGGGTGTGCCCTCCAAAGGACCAACCAAGGAGCCTACTTGGTAACCTTGATTTAATAGCAGCAACAACATCAAGTATATTCACTTTAAAAATGGTTTTAAACAATTGGATACTTACAAACATATGAATAAATCCACAAGATTTACCAGGTCCCTTTCCCAGATTAATTTGATATGCAAACTCCAAGGCACAAACAACATCATACAAAAAATAATTATGTGTAGTATTATGTTTTATATGGACTAATGTACTCAATGCAGAAAATTCTGCCTGAGACAGAGACAGCCCCAAGGACCTACATATTTCGGAAGATACCTATGTCGGTAAACACATCAACCATTCTTAAACCCCAAGCTTTCCCCAAAGAAGAAAGGATTTCTATAAAACGCACTTGGGTCCAGGCAGAGAGGAACGGCTCTATCAATACACATAAAATATATAAGAGCCCCAGTGTCTCTTAGAATTTCAGAGCTACAGAGTTAACTTATGCTTCTTAAACATAGGGTCATTTTATTCTCATTTACTGTTGTTGGGAACAACAATTGGTACAGTCCTTTGGATGATAATTTGGCATAATAATCTTTTAAAATTTTAAAATGTTCATATTTTTTGAGCCAGCACCATTTAAAAAAATAAAGATCTCTCTATGAGGAGATTGTTTCATTATCTGTTGGAAGTAAAATCTGGAACAACTCAAATGTCCAAAAATTGGGGACTGATAAATTATGATATAACAGTAAAATGAAATATCAGGCAACCTTAAAACAAAAAGAAAAAAAAAGAGTGATGTAAGGTCATATGGACATAGAAAAATGTCTAGTGTTAGAGGGGGAAAAACAAGCTGTAGAACAGTATGTGTAAAACAATCCTAATTTGCTTTGTTAAACTGCTGAAATACACACCCAACAGTGAACAGTGATCTTGGAAAGGATGAACTTTTGGGGAACTTTCATTTTCTAAGTTACATATTTCTGAACAATTTTCCTTCTTCTTTTTAAACTTGACCATGTATTGTTTTTGCAATCAGAAAAAAAAAAAAAAAAAAAAAAAAGAATAAGTGAGTCTCAAAAAATTGACATTTCCCTTCTAAATAGACTATAGAATGCCCAACTTTATAGTATTTAAAACAAATTTGGAAATTTAGTCACTCCACTTGTAGAACTTTCCCACTCCTTAAAGTAACTTATTTTCAGCATCTTATTATTCAAATTAGCCCCCAAATTAAGTAAAGCACCAAAAGCAATGGGACTAGGAAGGAGAAGTAATTTTCTTCTATTGTATTCTGGTACCAAGAGTAAGCTTCCTTTCTTCTCCCTGGGTCCTCTTGTTTTATTTTATTTTTTAATTTTTTTATTTTACCAGGAGGTCCCGGGGATCGAACCCAGGTCCCTCCATATGGCAGACGGATGCCCAACCATTTGAGCCACATCTGCCCCCCAGGTCCTCTTGTTTTAAAGGCGTTTTTCCTTGATAAAAACACAGTTGCCTTGAATGTTACAGTTGTTCTTTAAAAGTAACTCAATTATACTCAATTTTGTTACTTCTACAAATCTATGATTGCTTGCTCAGAGTGAAAATCATTTCTATGGCTCAACAGCTGAAAGACTGGTGCAATCCATTTATCTATCTCAACAAATATTTGTCACTAGTCCATTATGGCAACTATTCTTTGGTATTTGTGCATGGGGCACACACTCAAATTCCAAGAAGATCACAGCCTTGAAGACAGTCACATAAAGATAAATATATAAAGCACACCAAGTGGAGTAATTTGGAAAAAAACTATATATTTTCAGCACGTGGAAGAGGGATGGTTAGCTGGGGGTGGGGATGGTATGGTATTCTATAACTACTCCCTCCAACAATAAATGACAATTTTAAAAGAGTTACTCTGATGAAGAGGCAGGGAGGTGGAGGCCATTTGAGACAAATGGGACAATATGAGAAAAGAAATAAATATGAAAAACACTGTGCTCTGTGTGGGAAACTATAAACAGTTTGGCATTGGTACAATGTATATAGAGCAAGCCATCAAAGGGTTCCAGATATATTGAAGGAAATATGGAGGATAGTTTTGAGTGATAGCAGGGAAGAAGAGGGTATGGAATTGAGATTAGCTGGTAAAACTGGCAGGGACTGGTGTTTGGCTTTTGGGTAGGCAAGGCAGGGAAGGAAAGGAAGGAGGTATAACCTTCCTTTAGGTACCAAGCCGGTAGTGCTGGAGCTTTTAAAATGCCAGGGCAGAGCTTAGAGCTATTAGGGTTAGGGTGATCTGTGCTGGGTACCCAGCTTGAAAAATGGAGAACTTTAAAAATTTTCTCCTACTTCTCACCATTCTCTCTAAGAATCAAAATGACCTTTTCTGTTTCCCAGCTAACAGCATCTTTGTTTGAGGCCAAATACAGAGGCCAGCATCTTCCCTTATCCTTTCTAGACCAGAAGGCGAGATCCAAGCTTGGAGATGTTGAGTGGAAGTTACAGGATAAGGAGAATTCAAGTGAAGATCAAAGGGGTCTTCTTACCATAAGGATTTTCCTCTAAGTTTTGTTTGGAATGACCCTTGCAGAGCTTAGTGAGGGGCATTCATATGTTAGCTTTCAAGACATCCAGTCTGGCATCCTGACATAAATGAAATCTCCCAAATTTATGAGTCAGATAGTCTTTGTCTTCTTTCAAGTTACCCTAGAAACTAAAATAGCTTGAAAATGGAGGCTTTGGTCTCATTATTAACTGATTAAAAAAAAATATGAAGAACCAGGTTGGGGGAAATAACAGTGTGCTCAATTTTGGAAATGCTACATTTGCAGTACCTCTGGCCCATCCAGGTACAACTTTTCTAGCATGTAGCTGGGCAAAAGAGTCTTAATCTTGGGGGAGAAATCTGAGCTGGAAATACAGATTTGGAATTCATACCGAATGGCTGAAATCTAAAGAGTGAATAAGATAATTTAGGGAGAAATAACAGAGTGAGTGGATCAAGGACAAGAAGATAAGGAAGGTAAAAAAGGACTTCATAGAGAAAAAGAGGAGGAACGATGAGAGAGTAAAAAAATGAGAAGAGTATAGTATCAAGGAAAACAAAGGAAGAGAAAGTTTCAAGAAGGGCTAGGAGTTTGATAGTTCTGGCTTTTATATTTAAGTCTTTGATCCATTTTGGGGGTGTGTGTCTTTGATCCATTTTGAGTTGATTTTTGTATAACGGGTAAGATAGGGGTCCTCCTTTCTTTTGCAAATGGAGATCCAATTTTCCCAGCACCATTTGTTGAACAGACTATTCTTTCCCAATTGAGTGTCTTCAATCCCTTGTCAAAAATCAGTTGGTCATAAAGGTGAGGGTTGGTTTCTTAGTTCTCAACTTGATTCCACTGGTCTATATATATATATCCTTGTGCCAGTATCATGCTGTTTTGATTACTGTGGCTTTGTATAAGTTTTTTTTTAAAGAGTTATTTATTCCCCGCTCTCCCCTCCATTGTCTGCTGTCTCTGTCCATTTGCTGTGTGTTCTTCTGTGTCTGCTTGTCTTCTCTTTAGGCGGCACTGGGAACCGATCCTGGGACCTTCTGGAGTGGGAAAGAGGCCCTCAATCTCTTGCACCACCTCAGCTCCTTGGTCTGCTGTGTCTCTTATTGTCTCTCCTGTGTCTCTTTTTGTTGCATCATCTTGCTGTGACAGCTCTCTGCGCAGGCTAGCAGTCCACGTGGGCCAGTTTGCCTTCATCAGGAGGCCCCAGGAATCGAACCTTGGACCTCCCGTATTAGTCAGCCAAAGGGGTGCTAATGTGAAATACCAAAACTGGGTTGGTCTTTATAAAGGGTATTTATTTGGGGTAGAAGTCCACAGATACCAGGCCATAAAGCATTAAGTTTCTTCTCTCACCAATGTTCATTGCCACGTGTTGGAGCAAGACAGCTGCCGGCGTTTGCCAGGGTTCAGGCTTCTGGGTTCCTCTCTTCCCGGGGCTGCGTTTCTCTCCGGGCTTAGCTCCTGTTTCCTCCACAAGATCAACTGTAGACGATCAGGCAAATGGCTTGCTTCTCTTCTCCTGGGGCCTTCTTTCCAACATCAAAACTGCTTCTCAAAAGACTGCTTCAACTGTCCTTTGCCTTGCCTTTTATATTTGATTCCCCATCCACCAAGGGGTGGGGCTCAACGCCCTAATCCTAACCTAATCATGTCCAGATTAACAGATCAGTTTACAAGCATGATCCAATTATATTTTTGGAATTCATAATTACATCAAACTGCCACACCTCCTATATGATAGATGGGAGCCCAATTGCTTGAGCCACATCCACTTCCCTTTGTATAAGTTTTAATACCAGGAAGTGTGAGTACTCCAACCTCACTCTTCTTTTACAAGATGGCTTTGGCTATATGGGAGCCCTTATCCTTCCATATAAATTTGAGGATTGGCTCTTCCATTTCTCCTGTTTGGAATGATGGAAATGTTTTGGTGGCGATGGTAGCACAACATTGTGAATGTAATTAATATAACTGAAATATATATCGGAATGTGGTTAAAGGGGAAATGTTAGATTATATATATATGGCAACAGAATAAAAATTTTAAAAAAATCCATGGAATGTATTACACAATGAACTCTAAGTTAAACCATGGACTAAATTTAATAGTACAATTATAAAAATGTGTTTTCATCAATTGTAACAAATGTACTACACCAATGTAAGGTGTTAATAATAGGGTGGCGTATGGGAATCCTGTATTTTTGCATGATAATTCTGTAAATCTGCAACATCAAGAAAAAACCCTTAAAAAAAAAAAAAAAGGATTTTGGGGAAAACAACAGTGTCAAATAGAGCAGAAAGGATTATTAGTATAGGGGTCCAGCATGTTCTTTGGATTTGGAAAATGGGATGTACTGAATGATCTTAATGAGAAATTTAGAAAACTTTCTAGGGCAGAATCAGAATGCAGTGTGTTTAAGGGTGAAAAGTTGAAAGATAGTGCACATAGAGAATCAGTTTTGAGAAGTCTGAATGAGAAAGGGCTATAAAGGGGAGGCTTGATGAAGGTGAGAAGGTTTAAGATGGGAGAATTCAAGACTGAAGGAAAGATAAGAAAGAAAGGAAGGATATGAAGATACAGAGGAAAGGGGATAACAAAGGAAGCAGGATGGGTGGAAATGACAAGGAAGGCATGAAGAGAAGAGTTGCTCTTAAAACAAGGAGAATTTTATACACTTTCTTGGAGCCTGAAGGACAGGCTGTGTGTAGTTTTAGAACCACAAGCAGTAAATCCAAACAGACAGGGGTAACACAGCTAGTCAATCAGTCCTACATGGTGACATACTCCTTAAATTACGTGTTGAGACTTTGGCAACCACATTAAAAAAAGTCACCAATATTCTAAATCACTGAAGTCCTGCAGTGACATAAATAACTGCCTTATATGCTACAAAGTCTAGAGTGGGAGAAGAGGAAACATCATATTATGCATCTTAATTTTTTTAGGTAAGTATTTTAATATTATAGCCACATGTAATGTCAGGAAATAATAGAATACAAATAATTTAAATTTTTATGTTGTTGTTAGTAAAAGAGTGACTAAGTGTTTTCATCAGTAGGCACATATTCGTTTTAAATGCCAGAAGTGTGAGTAGTTTTGTCTTTAGGGGAAATTATAATCAGATAGTGTCCAAAAGGTTACCATGATATAGCTAAATTATCTCTGCCTGTCACAGGTTAAAGAACATTTAAATTCTGGAAGTTCACATCAGCTTTTTCTAGATAACATATCTTAAGTACCTTCCTATATTCACTCAATTAGTGATCTTGGGCCTTGATAACATTGCATAAAGAAACTTTCCAACTATCATTCAAATCATATCTAAAAAGGTGGTCATAAATATTTTAAAACCTAAGTGAACTAATAAGACCTAGACCCATTAAGGATAAGATCTTTTACAACAAATTAAATAAAACAATTTATTGAAGTCTGTACTCAAGATAAGCTAGATTTACTAGCCGACCTTTTATTCATTTAAAGAACAAAATTAGCTCTAATTGCATTAGAATGGAATCCAGTAAATTTTCCCAAGTCTTCTAATGTGGCATCTATGTAAGAATTGCTGTAATTGTTTACAAGCAAGATGGAAATGCTTTGATTATAATCTTTCCACTTGTTTTATTGCATAGTAAAAGCATTTTCTAAAACCCAAAGCCTGCTTTTCTGACAGGAGACTATTTTTTCTTTTGAACATACTGCATCTTTGGTATTAATGAACAAACTACAATATGCCTGGGGAAAAAATTAAGCTTAGAGACTTCATCATAATTTTAGTTCAGCACAAATGAAAAGTAATATAAGGAGGTCAAGAACTCCTTATCTAGAAAAATCAGAAAAGGGTTGAAGACCCAAATAGGAACATTTTTAACTGCCTATTTCCTCTCAACGGTGACTGAATTATGACTTGAGATGTATGGGTTAGGATCTGTTGAATTTATAAGTACAGTAAGGTAGCAAAACTAATGCATACAAACCCACAGCTTGTGTTCTAGTTGTTCAGTACTAGGGAATTTCATTTATAATGTTAGCATCTTTCACTAGCATTAAATATAGGTCATTTGCCATAAATTTTAAGTGTAGTCATTCTTACGATTTTTGGTCATTGTTCTTATTATTTAGCTTCTAACAAAGGCAAAATAGCTATGAAATGTTTCAGTTTCAGTGACAAATTAAGCAGGACAAAACAAAGACAATAAGCACTTTTCAATTCAGTTTTTTTTTTTTTTTAAATCAAGAGTAGACAGTTTTATTGGAAGGAAAACAAAATAAAAATAGAAAAGCAAAAGGCCTTCTAAGTCTGACAAGACGAAGTTCTGAAATGTTCCTAAACTTTGCTTCTAAAATACCTTTTTTTTTTTTTTTTAATAAAAAAGCTTCTTTTCCCTGTCTCCTCAGCATACTTTTATAAAAATATGAAATCTGACAGCCTTTCCCTAAGTAAAATAAATCTGTTATTCTTGCCTGCCTCTTTTCTTTCTGGAACTTGCCATTTCCCTTCTGTCAGGGCTGCCTCCCCTACCACAGAGGGCAGGTAAACTAGACTGGCCAACTGGAGTCCTGGACGGCGAAAGATAATGGATGCTGTGAGAGAGAGGATGTCACCGGAGATTTTGAACACTAGGAACATATCTGCCTGGAGTTATTTGGACCATCTATGCCACCAGGCAGATACAAGATGGAGAAAAAGAAAGCAAGCAAAGTCCTTATGACACTTTTTGAGCCCTGGATTCCACCCCATCTACAGCCAAATATGACCCTTTCATTTTCTTCCCACTAAGCTAGTTTGATTTGGGTCACTTAAGTACAACCAAGGGTCTTGATTAACGCAATGCCCAAGGTAAGAATGTTTCAACTAGAGAGTAAAGGGTCCTTTACAGAGTCATCATCACTGAGCTATGCTTTCATGGTATAGCCTTGGATCTCCACTAAGGGTTAATACAAGACACAGCTGGAAGAAAAATGCCATGTACCAACTGTAAAAACTGCCATGGAGGACACTGTCCTTGCCATCTGGTTCAATATGGAAATTAATTTTTAAATTTAGTGTATTGAAAAACTCTGTCTCTCTTGAGAAACAGGGAAGTACTTTCTTTTTTAAAAATATATTTCACTTTGCTCTTATTGTTAGGAAGCTAAAATCATATTTGATGATCAATCATAACAACTATATTAAGTTATAGCAAGTTCATTTGCTTCTTTTTCCTTTCCTTGGTTTTAGTTTCCCATTTCTATTTTCTAGTAACTTTACTATATGTCCTTCTCTTTAAGTTGCCCTAAATTCTTTTAGATGGAATATATATTTATATAAACAAAAACACCTCATATATAGAAAGGAAAATGCAGAAAGTTGAATAAAACTTATTTGCTATAACTTCTCTAAAGAACTTACTCACTAAAACCACTACACATGTACTGTTAAGTGTCTTTCGGCTAAATCTTGCTACCTTTTAAAAATATAAAATGCGTATTTTCTTTAAAAAGATTTTACCAAGTGCCCATGGATCTTGCTCCAGGATAGAACACATGTAAGGGCACAATGTAGCTCTGAATAAATATAAAAAGACTGAAATTATACAAAACACCTTCTCAGCTCATAATGGAATTAAACTGGAAATCAATAATAGACAGGAAAAAAGTAAATTTGCAAATGCGTGGAAGCTAAACAACACACTCATAAATAATCAGTGGGTCAAAGAAGAAATTGCAAGTGAAGTCAGTAAATATATAGAGACAAATGAAAATGAGAACACAACTTATCAAAACTTATGGGAGGGGGAGCTGTGGGAATATGGCATCAGATTAGCAGATAAGGCTCAGCCCGCTCACAAAAAACAATGGAGAAAGAGCCTAAAGCTGCCAGAGGGACTGCTTTGGGGGCCAGCAGACCCGGACACTGTCACCATTATGTATTCAATATTGTGCTCAAAGTTCTAAGCTAGAGCAATTAGGCTAGACAAAGAAATAAAAGGCACCCAAATAGGAAAGGAAGAAGTAAAACTTTCACTATTCGCTGATGACATGATCCTATATCTAGAAAATCCTGAAAAAACCACAACAAAGCTACCAAAATTAATAAAGGAGTTCAGCAACGTGGCGGGATACAAGTTAATACGCAAAAATCAATAGCATTTCTATACACTACTGATGTGCAATCTAAGGACGAAAAAAAAAAAAAATTCCATTTATAATAGCGGTGAAAACAATCAAATATTTAGGAATAAATTTAGCCAAGGACATAAATTACGTGTATTCAGAAAACTACAAAACATTGCTAAAAGAAACCAAAGAAAACTTAAATAAATGGAAGCACATTACGTGTTCAAGGATTGGAACACTAAATATTGTTAAGATGTCAATTCTACCAAAACTGATTTACATATTCAACACAATCCCAATGAAAATCCCAACAGCCTTTTTTGCAGAAACGGAAAAGCTAGTAAATTTATTTGGAAGGTTAAAGAACCCTAAATAGCCAAAAATCTTTTAAAAGAAGAACAAAGTTGCAGGGCTTTTACTTCCTGAACTTTAAAGCAGATTACTTAGCTACAGTGGTAAAAACAGCATGGTATTGGCCTAAGGACAGACAGATTGACCAATGGAACTGAATCGAGAACTCAGAAATTGACCCTCACATCTATAGTCAAGAGATTTTTTTTTCCTCTTATCATATTTTAATTCAAAAATAAAATCTTACATTCTAGAGCCAGAATCTAAAAATTGAACAAGATATCAGGAAGAGGAGTTTTCAGGTGATAAATAGTGCATTTGGCAAAGAGCCTTCCAAATGTGGCACCAGTGAAGGAAGGAACTCTCTCTCTCGGTGTGTTTCCATGTTGCTTATCGCCCTAACAGATGGATGTCAGGAACTTAATGACAAAGCTGAGTATATAACAACTGAAATGCCAGGGCACCTTGACATATGAGCTTGAGATTGGGGAAACTTATTGACTGATTAGTCCCTGCCCTCCTTCCTTCCTACCTTCCCCTCTCTACCTCCCTCCAACCATCCATCCAAGCAACATTAATTGAACTAAAGCGATTTTTTTTTTGTACCTCATTAATGGCTTATATATACATATATACATACACACATATATTTAATATTTTTTAAACTTTATTTTGAACATTTAATAATTGAAAATATAAACAATTAAAAACTAAAAAGTAAATCAAGCGATTTTTGATAAGGCTGTTAAGCCCACCCAGCTGGCCAGAACTGTCTATTGAACAAATGGTGCTGGGAGAACTGGATAGCCATATCCAAAAGAAAGAAAGAGGACCCCTATCTCACACCTTATACATAAACTAACTCAAAATGGATCAAGGACTTAAACATAAAAACAACCACCATAAAACTCCTAGAAGAAAATGTAAGAAAACATCTTCAAGATCTTGTGGTAGGCAGTTGTTTCTTAAACCTTACGTCCAAAGCACGATCAACAAAAGAAAAAAATAAAAATAAAAAGATTTTAAATGACTTTTTGTAATTGTCCATGATTATCTCTACTTCTAGCTGTAATGTCAAAAGCATTAGTAGGGGGCAGATGTGGCTCAAATGGTTGGGCATCTGTTGGAAGGATCTGGGTTCGATCCCCAGGACCTCCCGGTAAAATAAAGAAAAATATAAAAGGCGCGCAGTCTGCCAGGCCCTGCATGCAGGTGAGCCCTCAGGTCCCGCACGTGGGTGTGCCAGGCCCCACCGAGCCATGCAGCAAGATGATGACCTAACAGGAGAGTGACACAAAGGGAGAGCCAAGAAAAGAGAAGCCGAAAAACCAGGAACTAAAGTGGTGCAGGTAGCACAACACCTCTCTCCCACATAGGAGGTTTCCAGATCGAATCCCAGTGAACACAGGAGGAGAAGGATGAGAAGAGAGGGCAGGAAACAGACACAGAGAATTGCCCAGCGAATGGACACACAAACAGCAAAAATGGGGGATGGGGGTGGGGTGTAAAAATGGATAAAAGTAAAATAAATAAATCTTAAAAAAAAAAAAGCATTAGTAATAAAAGTTTAGATCACATAGACAAAAAATTTCTCTAGATATTTTATGTTTGCAAAAAATTACACACTTTGTTTTTCAGGACTAAAGAGCAAAGCTTTGGCTCGCATCTTCATCGTATATATAGTATATATAGCACCAAATTTCCATACCTCTGCTATGAGAGGACTGTTTAATGAAATAATTTCCTGAATTGTAAAGAATCCAATAATGCTCATGGCTGTGTTGCTGCAGGAAATCAAAATGTTAGCAGAAAGAAAACTGTAATTGCCAGGGAGTCACTGCAAAAATATCTCAGCATAATTTGTGAAATTTTTTTTAACAAAGGCTAAATTAGGCCTTAGCCCCCTTTCCCTGCGTGGGGCTTAGTGGAAAATGGGGCACAAAGTACTGCATAGTGAATACAGGTGGTGGTGGAAATTCAGAGGTGAAATTACTCCCGGCCACTGTGAGCTCCTTTGGAACTGTCCCTTGAAGTTGGGCATTTAAGCCAGGAATTGGCAGGTGGTCTCTGTCTCCACGGGGGATGAGAACGGCACGGTGAGGGAGAACTAGACTAATCGGCTTCCAGCTCTCTGGCTGCTGGTGCAGTGTCTCCAGAACTGCTTGGTGGTCTCTGGACCCACCGTGGCTGTCTGGGCCACATGGACAGCCAAGAGTACCTCTGCAGCCCTGGCCCTCAGCATGGCCCGCTAGGCTGTCTGCACCTGATGCCACAAGGCCACAGCACCTCCACCCTCAGACACCTAGTGGAAGCTGGGCACCAGCTGTTGGGGAGTAAATCCAACACTATTAAGAGGTCTGGGACTTACCATATACCCTTTTGGGATACAGTTTCCAGGCACGTTAAATCAAGGGAAAAACAGGTTACCTTTGTCTTTACTTTGTGGAACAATAATAAGGAACAGAGGGAACAATCTAACCTCAAAGTATTTTTCTAGATCAAGGGCAGAAGACATAACTCCTTCATTTAAGAAGACTTAGAAACTAAATATTGCCTTAAACATCTTCTAACTAGAGGGTATAATTTGAACCCCATAAAGCTTTTTCCTTTTCCCATAATTTCAAAAGATTCTATTCTCTGCCTGTTTTTCAGGAATAAACACCACCTTAGACTATTCAATGCCCCATTTTTGAATCCCAGTCTGCTCATTAATTTCACTTCAAAAGAATATTATAAGAACACCCCTAAAAGTGTACAAGCTGAGTAACCAAAGGCATATTTATACGAATCTACTGCCTCTTCTCCATTATCACTGCCATGGAATAAGCAAGGTACCTTATACTGCAAGCATAAAAGATTGCTGAAATTTGAATTTCATATAATTTTCACATGAAATAAAAAATTCATCTTTTAAGTTTTTTCAACCATTTAAAAAATATAAAAACCATTTTAAACTTGTGGGTCATACAAAACCAGGCAGTAGATCTGGCTCATCCTTGATTTAGACCCCAAATCTCTGATTTAGACCAAAAAACCTGGATGGTAGTTTGCTCATCCCTGATTTAGACCAAAAAAAAAGGGGGGGGGGGCCATTAAAACTGGGAAAATTTTTTTTTTTTTTTTTGCATAAAATTCTATTACTATATGACTTGGGTTTCTCTCTCTTTCTATTTTAATTTAAAAGTAGTATATTTCACTTACTTTATCTCATTGTTCATTATAAGGATTTCCCTACATTTATCCTTGGTTAAATGCTTGGTCCTGCATATAACAGAGGTTATTTACCTAAATATCTGAAAGTTTATGTCCTATAATATACATGACTATCAAGGACAATTTGTCTAGAATGTTTGGGTATGATAATTTTCCTAATAATGGATATTTTGGTTCAGAGTACCAAGGGTCTATTTCTCACACCTTCTAATATCTTAGGTATCAGAATGATATATTGAAAAAAAAAAAAAGAATGATATATAGAGAGGAGAAAAATAGAATAAGTAATCACAGAATGACGGAAAGATGCTTAAGGGCAGATGAAATGACAGAAACATGAATGCCTTTGCATAAACCTTATTTCTTGAAAGTAAATGATTAAGTCAAACTTTTGTGTGGAGCAAAGATTAAGTAATGGCAAGTTATTGTGAAAGTAGGAATGTGAACTGGTAGAAGAAAAGTATTTGTTCCATATTGAATAAGAACTTTTCCCCTTAGAGAAATGGGCCCATATACAGAATTTCCAAGGAGTTGGTACGAATTGTTTCTTTGGTTGGTTTGCTGTCCTCCATTGAGGTAAGAGATGAAGATAGTAGGATCTTTGTAGGTAATAGGGAGGGCACAAGATACACCAAATATCTTGTCTAAAAAGAGCTGCATCCACAGCAGTTTTGTTTTATTTTCTAAGCTTGTCACTAGTACTTCCACTCATTGTCAAGTCTTTGTTGCTACAACCAAGAGAGTAATGTGGAACTTATTCAGACAATTTAGGTTAGAAAACGATGAACCACCTAGGTATTCTTTTTTCTGTCTTCAGAAGAGTATGCACTCTCCTGGAAAGCCCTGCTTGCTGATATACTACCATTCATCATAACTGCTGTACTATATTTGGAGTTGACAGAAGCAGCAGCATAAAACACACACAAACTTTAAGGTAAAATGAAACTATTGAGACCACAAACCAAATTCTGTTCTTTACCCTACCTACTAAAAATTCATGGGTCCTACCGTCATTTTTATGGCTAACAATTGAATGGGAATTGAATGCTTCATAAACCTATTTTCTACACATTTTATTGCTTGCAATGTAAACTACTCAATTTTCATGCTTACTGGGGAAAAAAAATAAGATTGTAAACTTGTACTTTTAGCTTATGAAATACATTTAAATGATGTATAGTAGGATTTTAGAACAAGGAGAATGATTTCAACATGATTTAAAAAAAAATCAATGTTTCACTACCTTGTTATTTAGGATCATAGAATAGCTCTATAGGCCTTAATGCATGCCCCAAAAATAAATAAAAGAAAAATATCCACCCTTAAATAAGGTTGGGCTGATATAATGATTCAGTGAAAATTAAGACAAATAAAACATGGGTTTATGTTTCCAATTCTCTCTTTAAAAAAAAGCGGTTGAGCACCTGCTTCCCACATGGGAGGTACTGGGTTCAGCTCCCGGTGCCTCCTAAAAACAAACAAACAACAAGCAAAGAAACGAAAAAATGAACTCTGGGGAGCCGATGTGGCACAGTGGTTGAGAGCTGGCTTCCCACATGTGAGGGTCTGGGCTCAATCCCTGGCCCCAGTACCTCAAAAAAAAAAAAAAAAAAAAAAAAAGGAGAAGAAGAAGAGTAGACAATTAAGACTTCAGTTGTTATTCTCATACACTGTTTCACCAGACCTTTGGCAAGATCTTTGTTTTTTTAGTTACAAAACAAAACCATCTGCCATCTGAGCAGGAGGAGAATCTTCTTTCTGCCATGGTGATAGAGAAGGTATGGCATTACATCCACCTGGGTGTAATATGACAGTCAGTCTAATACAGAGTTTATTTTTCAGATAATGAGGACCTTAAAAACTATGCAGAAACAATGTCAAATAGCTAGTCTTTTAAAAAAGAGGAAAAGAAAAGGAATAAAAAGATCCTATGTGTTAAATAAAGTGAAAAACATTTGCTCTGAAGAAGAAACCAATAGAAACTTAAAAAAATGAAGAGTTTTCCAAATAAAGCTCAATCTTACATGTTCATACCTGGAAAAGGTTTGTAGAGTTCTACATCCATTAGAAAAAGGCAGGGAAGATTTAGTTTGATTTGTTTCACTCTGATTCAAAACTTTTGTACTTACATCTTGTCTTGGCCAGCACCAACTCTGAGAGTCAACCTGGGGATCACTGGACTTGGGGCTGGAACTACTGGCTCCACTTTTATCTGTTGACATTAATACATTAGAGTTAAATATATTTTTTACAATAAAAGTACTGCCTACCTCTTCTCCTACTTCCCCATGCCCACAAACTTAATAAACAAGTTTAAGCCTTGAGTATGGCTAAAATGCCATACTCTGGGCTATTCTATGCTTTTGTTTCTCAATAACTGAAGGCTACCTGGAATCATGAGGAATTCTATAAGCTCCATCACATTATGTAAATATAATAAAGTTATTTCTGTATTTTCTTAGTTTGGTTAATTTCTTAGATTTTATCATATTGTTAGAATTTTTAAAATGACAACAAAAATGGCTATCTAGATGATTTGGTAGAACATTTAAGTAATTACCAGACAACACAAATAGAAAAAAATGCAATAGTATTTCCACTGTAAGATAACATCCATCTACTCATGAGATTTGACAAACATTAAGTTCATCTTAAGTTTACATTACCATATAAGAAAGTTGAAATACCAAATGTAATTATAGCATCAAATTGTTCCACTTTTGGCTAGTAGTAAACAGATCTGAAATGCTGTGAAAAAATCACATTTTCTTTTTTAGAAGGAATTTATGGTGATGGCAATGACTACACCAAATAAGATGAAGGCCACAAATATCTGAGATATTAGTCAGTCAGAAAGGGTATATACAAATTAAGCAAGATATTAAAGGGCCTTCTTCACAATTTTTGGCTTGAATTTTTGGCAATGGTAAAGTAAATGTTTTGAATGAACCAATGAAACAGAAGCTCTGCAATTATAAATTATCATCTATATCAGGGTTTTTCAGTGGGGGCTTTACTGGCATTTTTGGTGGGACAGTTCTTTGTTGTATGGGCCTGTTCCAAGCATTGCCAGATGTTTAACATCCCTGGTTCCCAGGTATTTTCTGCCAGTAGTACACTGCTAGTCACTGTAACAAACCCGAAGCATTCTTAGTTAAACCACAAATTTATAAATTTCAAGCTTGAGATTTAAATCATAATAAGAGACTACAGTGGTTCTAAAGGTAAATGAATAGATCAAATAATGCTCACATAATTAAGATACTGCACATTTATCCAATCTATTATTTTCTCACTTGTCTCCATGTAAAGTCACTTTCTGCCCATCATCACATCATTCAACATCTAGTACTTCAACCATTCTCTTGAACAGTGCCAGGCACGTAAGACGTGCTCAATAAATGTTTGCTGTTATTAACAAATTATCTTGCAAGTACCCTCAACTATTGCTTCTCTGTCATTTCTCCATTTGATCAGGTCTAATCTAAAGTCATCCTCCAGAGCAGAGTGTCAACAAAGAAAAATTAAAAAACCATGTTAACTTCTGCAATCAAAAACTCAAACTTTATCTGTCCCTGCAATACTATCGATTTGGATAACCAGCTAACCTACATAAGGGCAGGGGCCATGTCTGTTTTATTTACTACTATTTCCTAGTGCCTATCAAGGGTCTGACACATAACAAGTGCTTAAGATGTATTTAAGGAATAAATATGAAGCAAAAATGTCAAACCTTTATGTCTTGCAAGACCTACCATATCTTTTCCCTTTTTACTCATCAAACCTCACAGGAAAAAAAATACTGAGGTCACTAGGAAGAACTCCTTCAACTGCCTACCAACTTGCAAAGTTCTCTGCATCCACAGCTATTCTAGAGTCCGGCTCCTCCAGTCTTCTAAAGGCCCTTCCCCTAACAATTATTTATTTACAGTATCGTCATCCTCTCCATTGAATTATTTTCATCTAGCACTTAAATGTGCCCGATTCTATCTTCTGAAAATAATTACCTTTCTTCATCCACTAGCGAACAACCTCTTGCATTTTTCAGCTTTCAATCCATTGTCTCTTTCTTCACTTTGCTATCTTTATTTCTTCTCTTCATTTCTCAATCCACTCCAGTCTAGTGTCTGTCCCAACCATGGCACTAAAACCACTCTTTCTAGACAAAGATTAATTCCTAATTCCCCAGTATGTTTTTCCATGACAGGTCTTCATATTCCTTCCTTTTCCTTAACAGAATCTTCTACTTTTGTCTGACCTTAGTTGGCTCTCTCTCCTCTTGTCATTCTACAGTTTCTTCAGTTATTTCATTCATGTCCATGGTTTCAACAAGTTTCAAATATGTTAGGTCTTCAAAATCTCTCTCTCCGGACAAACACTGATATAATCTAAGACCAAAATATAAAGCAGCCTCCTGAGCACTTCCAACTAAATATTCTATAAGTATTTCATCTCATCACGCCCAAATCTTAGCTTATCAACTTCCTCAGAAAATATGCTTCTCCAAATAATCTCAGTTTTGGCAGATGCCCTGGTCTTTGGATAGGATAAAAGCCCTCAGGATCAAGGGTCACTGGGTTGCGGGTAGAGCAAGACCCATGTTTTACTAGCGAGGGTTTATTTGAGTTGACTTTCACAAGATTTTGTTTTTGTAAGTGAAGAGTTCCGTCTCTAAACTAACCTGAAACCCAACAATCCGGTCTTTACCTCGTGAACTATTATGATGTCTATACTTTTCTCACCTATTTGTTATCTTTGAGATAAACAAATATAATAAAAACAAACAAACATTTATGAACCACTTACTATTTGCCAGGCACTGTGCTGGGTTATTTTTCTTATGTTATCATTTAGTTTTGATAACAATCATGTGGAGCAGATATTATGGTTGCCATTTTATAGATAAGCTGATCATGGATGAAGCAAACATTTTCCCTTTTTTTTCCATTTCCTTTCCCCTCCCTGTTCTAAGGTCACACAAATAGCAAAACTGAGGCTGAAATGTAGTCTTTCTGATTCAGAGAATGAAGAATTAAAGTTCCTATTTCTTCAATTCTAAAAAAATTTAGGGTCACATACTCATAAGTGAAGAAGTATTGGTAGTTAGAGTTCTATTCTTTCAACCCACACTACTACTATTTAAGCCTTTAAGTAATTTTTCTGAAGCTTTACTTAAAAACAAAAGAATATTTACCATTTTAAAACCTTTCACTTTATTATTACTCTGCTTCACATTGTATGTTTGGCCCATTTCTGTTAAAACACTACATATTAACTTTAACTTACATTTGTACAGCACTACACAAAGTGTGACCCATATACTTTATCCAATTTGATCTTCACCACTCTATAAGGCAGGTCTGGAAGGTATTATGATTCCCATGTAATGAGGGCTCAGAAAGATTAAGTGATTTGCCCAGAGTTACAAAGTTAGTAAATGGCCTAAATCCAGATCTCCTGACACCAAATCTATCTTCTGTTCTATCTGACTACCCTACCTCTTTTTTTTCCAAAAAACAACTTATTGAAGTATATCATTCATACATGAACATACATAAACTATAAGTGTTCAGTAAACACTGTAAACTTACAAAACAAACATGCATAACATCATACAGGGCAATACTTTGCATTGTTGTGAAACATTTGTTAACAAATTATGAAAGAGCATCGTCAAAGTATTACTACTAACTATAGTCCCTATCTTATTCCCCTATACCCTGACTCTTTGACACCCATTTTGAGTCCTTTCTCTGGTAACGCTGATGTGCTGGGCAGAGCTGGTCGCTTCCTTTGCCAGTGTCTCCTATGATGAATGACATACACTTGTGAGATGGCTAGGGTTAGTCGTAAATAACTTTTCTTTATGGAAGGCTAACTAGTTTATATGGAAATTAAGATTAATTTTTTTTTTTTTTTTTAAAGATTTTATTTATTTATTCATTTATCCCCCCCTTGCTGCTTGTGCTCGCTGGATCAGCTAACCACGCCGTGCGGGCGGGCTTGCCTTCACCAGGAGGCCCCGGGAACCGAACCCGGGGCCTCCCATATGGTAAACGGGAGCCCTACTGATTGAGTCACAGCCGCTTCCCTAAGATTAATTTTGGCCTCACCTCCATTCAAACGAACCAGCTGGGATTTTCATGCTGGGCAAAAGAATCAAGACAAATTTATGGCCCACTATTTAAAAAGTTAAATTATATCATACATAAAATATAAGCAAACAAAAATGGAGGTACATTTTATAAGTCAGATTAAAAAATGGTATAAATGTGCTCTGAAGATAACAGTTATTTAATAAACTTGTTGAATTAATGAATGATTCAGAACCAGCTACTCTCCGCTCAAAAGTTTTATCTATAACTAGGGTTATCACATCATCCAGATACACCTTTAGGGTAAAAGAGAGAGCTATTAATTACACCACCTAACAGGTGTAAATTGGGACTGTCCCAGGCAAACTGGGACATATGGTAATCTGCCCTAAAAGCGACTTCAAATACCTTAATTTCATTCTTAAAGAGGTAAAAATCAAATTTAATTTAAAGAACAAAATTCAAGCAAGTGTAGAGAAAAATTAATGAGGACGCTAATGATATTGGAAAGATACAGGAAATACAATTTCTAAATAAAAACTTTGTACCAGATTTTTGTTTACATTAACCGAAACGCCTACCAAAATAAAAGAGACCTTTCCTACAATCAAAATAATTTCTCATGTTTCTTCCCAGAAATCAATAGACTAAATGACAATTATTTAAACAATAGACCTAATGCCATCTTTTAATGGCATGAAGCCAAAATCAGAGGACAGTGTGAGCTTTTAAAGGTTAAAATAAAAGAGCCGCACTTTTGAGTAATGCTGAGAATTGGGGCGAGCAGAAGAGCATTTACAGTGGATTACTAAGCTTCCCAATTCACCAAAGAGGTAAAGTCCAGCAATATAAGACTCCTTTGTAGCTAACTAAAAATACATTGTCAGTGGATTTGTTCAGTTTTATGTATAAGCAATACTTCTTTCACCTGAACTAATACTAGTAGTCATATAAGCCCCTTATTGCCATGTGCTGAATTTTTTTTTGCTAATCTTCAAGGATTTAGCTTCTTTGCCACATACCTCAGGGCACCAACTGATAAAGCTCTAACTCTCCATTTTTCCAGGACACCAGCAGTGCGGCCTTGCAAAAAATGAAAATCGCTCAAGAGATTTAAAGGGGAAATTTATTTTTAAAATCCTGACTTGAAGCAAAGAAGTGGATTTTTAAAAAGCTTATCTATAAAGAATCAGTTTAAATTTAAATTCTATCTCAGAACTCTTTCATGCATTCCAGCTTTAAAGTTTATCTTTTGACAGAGACTTTCTGGAAAGGTAATAGGCAGCTTTGTCAATATAATCTGCCCAAGTTTAAAAAAAAAATTAATGTTAAACTTCCATTAAAAATATGTGTGTGTGTGTGTGTGTGTGTGTGTACTAGATAGGGTAACAGCAAATCCTCATTAGTTTATATTCCCATTTAGGCTAATATGTCAGGAAAAAAACCCTATATGAGTGCTGATGAAAAGCCTAATTTAATAATCTAACATTTTGGATGCTGAACTATGGTAATCATCTTGCTATTTTTCTTAGTAATTAAGGTCTTTACATTATTTCCATTTAAAAACACGGGTTAACTATATACAGATAAACTTTTTATAATATTAAAAAGGCAGTCAGAAGATCTATGGTTATGGTTAAGTCCTGCAACTGGTGTCCAAAATTGACAACTGAAACAGAATTCTGGCTTTCAGGTGCTCGGTGTTCATTCATAAAAAGACTTGGAGATGGCCATTTGTAAACTTCTATAAATTCAAGTATGCTCATTTAAACATTAAGTTCCTGGAGTAAGAGTTATAAGAAAAAGGAAAGGACTATTTCCCCCCATTTACTGGGTTATCTTATTTAGTGAAAACCCTTATTATGATAGCTCATGAGAGAAGACTGGAAATGAGACTATATTACTTTGGATAGAAAAGAAAAAAGATGAAAATGTTTTGTTAAAGAACAACCCAGTCGGGAAGCGGCTGTGGCTCAATCAGTAGGGCTCCCGTTTACCATATGGGAGGCCCTGGGTTCGGTTCCCGGGGCCTCCTGGTAAAGGCAAGCCCGCCCGCACGGCGTGGTTAGCTGACCCAGCGAGCACAAGCAACAAGGGGGGGATAAATGAATAAATAAATAAAACCTGAAAAAAAAAAAAAAAAGAACAACCCAGTAAGACTATCAAAAAAGAACAAATCTTAATTTCAACAAAAGATTGTTTGGGACCAAATCCTAAGAAATTTGGGGATTAAAAAACAAGAATCTTAATTGTTCTGAGTCCTAAAGTCATTAAAGCTTCGGGTAACTGTTTCCTGTTTTTCAAAATATAATCAGTTGATCTCTAAGGTCTCTTCAAGCAGTAAAACTTTATAAAATCATGATGCCACCTTACCCTATAAAGTACAAACCATTCTTACCCCTCTCATTAGCCTTCTGCTTCTTAGAGGTACCAAAGCAGACTGAGAAGATTGTCCTGAGAAGGTGGTTTTGTGTAGTAACACAAATTGGCTTCACTCAAAAAGATCTGGGTCAAGCCATAGCTCTTCCACTTATTGGTTGGAAATGGTCGTGAGTTTTTTCAACTAAAATAGGAGTAACAATATCAACCCCTCAGAGCTGTTGGGAGGATTAAATAATAGAATTCTGGCCAGGCCTGGCACTTGTATGCACAGTACAAGTTGTAACTGGTAGTTGCTACTGTCATTTACTATGTAGGTTAGTTCATTCAAAAAAAAAAGTTTGTTAATAATCAACAGGAAGAAAACATTGGGGCTCCTTTATAGGACTTATGGGCTTTCCATTATAAACAGCTCTCAATTACCCATGGGTGGAATATTAACATAATTGGTTGTTTGCAAGAAAACGGAATTAACTGACAGTCTTCTACCCATCTTAATCAAATGACACAAAGTGTTCTTCACTTACTGTTCTATAAGAAGGCAGAAGAGAAGGCCTTTTCAACCACAATATTCTTTGGAAAGATATGAAACTTATTTTAAAGCAGAGGTAAACCATACTTTGTAATGATCCTGTCTCCTCAGGTACCATTTAGGAGGAAGGAGAGAGAGGGAAGGAAGCAGAGGGTGCTAGGGATTAAGGGAGACTGGTATGCGGTAGCACTGGAATTTAAACCCAGGTTGGTCTGACTGCCAGGGTCCATGCTCTTTGTGGGTGAGCAATGGGCCTACTTATCCACAGACTGTGATGCCATCATTTTTGAGGTGAAATTCTACGGTGACTTCCAAGATGATACTCAAATAAGAGTATACAAACTATTCCCAAGTTTTGATGATGAATTTTGGCTTATCTTCCATTAAAAATTATAGGTATAACTGCCCAATTCCATTACCATAAATAACGATGCATTTTCTTATTTATTTTTCACAATGATCCTCCCCTCAAAAAAAAACTTAAAATTCCAACATTAAATTTTAAGTAGTCTTGTACATTCATCCAAACCCAAAAGATACTGTGGTTTAAAATAAATTAAGTCATGAAATATGCACACTAATTTACACACAAATGAAAATTTTAGTAAAAATTTTAAACTGCTCTGAATAGTACTGTTAGGTGTATTGTTGCTAAAGCTATATGGCTGTTTGTGACTAGCTGACATAATTGCTATTAACATGTTTTCAATAAAAAGTTAAGTTGGTTCTATTTTAAATAGATGACAGATCAGACTCTCAACCCTGACTAATCATATTATTGCCCATAAAGGGGAACTGAAAGCTTATGCATAAATTACCACATTTGGGATTACTGTTACTACTACTGGAAAAATTATTTTACCTTCTGATGGTGCAGCATAAGCCAGGGGCCTTACATGTATTATTTCACTTAGTCCATTCTGAACTTAGTGTAAGAAAGCATAGTGGTTAAAGAATATCAATTATGGCATCTGATGGCCTGGGTTTACATTCTGGCCCCTGGTCGATTGCTTAATAGCTGTGTGACCTTGGGCAAGGTTATTAACCTCTCAGTTTCTCATCTGAACGTGATAATAATTATAGTAACTACCTTATAGGATTGTGGTGAGGAATTAAATTTATCCTAAGTGTTTTAACACTGTGTTTGGGGTACAGCAATTATCAGTAAATGCTAACTACTACTGGTTTGTTGTTTTTAGTTAGTCAGAATGAGAAGAAGGAGGAATGAGATTGTGGCCCTCAGTTTTATGACTAATGTTTCCTGGGACAGCGTAGATATACCACATTGCTGTCATTGCTTCATTTTTGTGGATATGTAAGAAAATTCTTAGACCACATGTAACCTCGTTTCAGGTCCTCCTTCACTTACTCAAATGACTTGATACTTGGGGAAGTTAAGTGCGGTTGAAAAAGAAGCATTAATGTTTATGCTAATACCCAATTTCTACTCTTTGTCAATGACATTTCCATAGTTTGCACTAGGCTTATTCTTTCCTATCTGTATCAAGGGCTAAACTTTAAGGAATGAGAAAGAAGTAGAAATAATTTTTTAAAAATCATCATTATAACGGACTCACCCTGTGAGCTAGTGTGGTCCAATGAAGTAGCAAACTCTAAATTTCTTCATTTTATGTGTTTTTCCACATAATGGGTTGATTTGAAATGGAATAATAACAACACTCACCACCATCACCACCAATTACTGAGCACTTACCCAAGTGTTAGATATGGTATTAAGCACTTTTCACGTTATCTCATTTAATCCCCATATAAGTAATTTCATCAATTTTACAGTTAAAAAAAAAAAAAAAAAGATTTTAACTCAGGTCTAACTCCACAGAAAATGCCATATACTATTTTTTAAAGGCCTCATAAAATAGCTTTTATTCGTTTTTATCTGTTGTCATTTATCTGATCCATAACCCATCAAAACTGAGAAGAGGGTGTGTATTCCTGTTAGGTGAAATCTGTGCAGCTAGTAACTGAGCCTGTGCCTCAAATCAAGATAATCTGAGAGACTTTTCTTCCCAAACGTTAGGTAGATGCTGAGGAAAGGCATGGGCTGCTGTTACAAATCTAATCTGAAGGGCTTTACTCAAATTCATAATGGTGGGTGCCTTTCCAAAGTTAAGATGGGAATGAAAGCAACAGCACCTTGTTTGATTTACTGAAGGTTTGGCTGCCAAATTACTAGGCACATGATGGATAAATGATTTAGTGTTGTCAGACAAGATCCCTGGCAATAAAAATCTCAAAATGTGAAGTATATCTGCAGTATAAGTGACCTTGGCTCTTGCTAGTTGAGTGATCTTGATCTTGGGCAAGTCACTTTCTCAGATTCAGTTTCTCATCCATAAGATGTTGATAATAATACCTGTTGAACCTATGTCATAGGTGTATTAGGAAGATAAAATAAGATAGTATATGTGGAAGTGCTTTAAAACGTGCTCTATAAAAATAACACAATAAACATAAAATCATTTAAAAAATTTTAAAATTGGAATTAAAGTTGGGTTTCTGTGCCTTATTACTTGCAGATGTCCAATTATTAACATGGGAATTTCCATTCTACTTGCAATATTTTAGAATAGCCAAGGGAACAAAGAAAGAATGAAGTTTGGCCAAAGAAATTTAAGAGATGCCATCACTGCTGTCAGCTAACCTCATTTTTCTAGGTAAGTTTGCAGCCTAAAAATATTGTGAAATTATTGGTAATAGATCTGCTGTAGGTCAGACACAGCATATGTTATGATGTGGAAAAAATCACTGGGTATTATTTTTTAGCTGATGGCAAACAAAGAGGATTGTTTCTGGAGGGCAGGTTAAGTCTCTGAGCATCTCCCTATGCAGTTAATACACATGACACCTTTTAAGAAAGTTTAAAAGAACCTTTCTAAATTAACCAATCAACCACCACAATCCAAAGAACTATGGACTGAAGAGCAAAATCATAAAAGGAGAGGTCACATTCTGCGCCCAAAGGACAGAACTGCAGGTTACACATCTGTTTCTCTGGCTGTATTTTAGAAAGCCGGACTTATTTATGCCACAAAATATTGGTGCTATATGGAATTGTTTTTGGTCCACCTACCAAGATTCTACATCAGTCTAGATCCTCAGAAACATGTCCTAATGTTGTTAAAGCAGAAAATGGAAGGAGTAGGAGATGCTACAGAAAGAACAATAGAGAGCCATAACCTTAAATACTTGCAAAAATGGCTCACCAAAAAAGGAAGGCAAGTCAGTAGCTCCTCCATGGGGCTTGCTCTCCTCTTAAAATAGTATAGTTTGGCATGCTCCTATAAAAATGGATGCTGTCTTTTCCAGGTATCTAATAGGTGGGTACAAAATATTATATAATAGACTTGATAATTATTAAAAAGACACTAGTCACCACTTAATAGTATATATTTTTTAAAAACTGCCAGAGATTAGTATGACTAACAGAGAGCTTATAGCCTGTGAATTGGTTCCTCTTGGGCCATAAGTTTTTAACATTTCCCGGTAGGCGTGGGGTTGGGTGGGGGTGGAGGTGGGGTCGATCGCAAGATTATGGGTTTTAGAATTATAATTAAATTTTGTAACCTCATTACAAACATATTTCTAGTTAAGTTAGGGTTAATTTACATCCAAAAATACAGATAGAATTGCTGGCTTTGTTTACCTGTATTTTTCAATAGGACTTTGTTCAGATAGTGCCGAAAATGATAAACTGCTTACTTTTTCATGCTTGTGTTTCTCCTTTTCTTTTTCTCTCTTCTCCCTTTCTCTTTTCTCTTTTTCCCTTTCCTTTTCTTTCTTCTCTTTTTCCTTCTCTTTCTTTTTCTTCTTTTCCTTTTTGTCTTTTTTTCTGTCTTTCTCCTTAGGTTTCTCTTTTTCTTCAAACAGCTTTTCTGGAAGCATGGGCGACAGAGAAGGCAGCATGGAAGAGATCCTTACAGCTGCGGCAGGGCTGAACAAGGGCAAGGCCATTTCTTTTGGAGGCAACACGAGAGGCGCTGGTAGAGTTTTCACCTTATCTTCTTTACCTCTATCTTTCGCTTTTTCTTTTTCTCTTTTCTCTTTGTCTTTTTTGCCTTTTTCTCTATCTTTCTTCTTATCTTTATGCTTCTCCTTCTCCTTTCTTACCATTCCATCTTTCAATCTCACTTTTGGATCCACATCTTCAAATTCTCTTATTTTAAACTTATACAGATCTGAATCTTCATCTTTAAGGAAGTCCTTCCATGGATACTTTGTTTCCTTGATGATTTCCTTTTCTTTCTCTTTCTCTTTAACTTTATCCTTCTCTTTGCTTTTTTCCTTGCTTTTGTCTTTTTCCCTCTCCTTATCTCTCTGCTTTTCTTTCTTTTTCATTTTAGTCTTCAACTCTTTTTTCAACTTCTTCTTTACTTCTACTGATGAAGGCAGTTTGGTTTTCTCCTCATATACCTTGTGGAGAGGTTCGGGAGTGGGAGGAGAAACTGAAGGAGAAGAGAAGTAAGGAAAGTTGGGAGGCATAGTTGAAGGTGCTCCCAATTTTGCTTTTCTTACAACCTCATCAATTGAGGCATCCATTGTCCATGAATTATCAGAACTTGAAGTTCCTCCTGAAAGAGGTAGAGGAGTGGATCCTGACTTAGTGAAATTGTTTGAGGAAGTAGAAGCTTTTGGAGTAGTACACTCTGAACCTGAAATTCTCTTAGGGCTGGTAAAAATGTCTCCTTCTGATTCTGATCCAGAAGAAAATTCAAAAGGATCTGGCTCTCGTTCAGCACAAGCTCGTGCAATCACAGCATCAATAGAGTCATCAATGGTTTTATCAATTACAACAGCCCTTTTTGGCTGATTTTCATTGTTCAGTTTCCCAGCATCGGGGGGTGTTTGTATTTGTTTTACCTGGACAGTTTCTTTATTAATTTTCTCACTTATTGTAGCTGAAGGAGTCCTATTTGGTGTTTCAGGTCTGACAGGAGCTTGGGAAATATGAGTCATAATCTTGGGACTCTTGGGGCTTTTGGGACTCTTAGAACGTCCAGGTGATTTCTTTTCTTTGGATGTAGTTTTAGGTGACCGAATAGGACTTCCAACCATTGCTGGTGACTGAGTAGTTTTAGGTGATTTAGTCTTTTGTCCTGGAGAACTAGTTTTAGTCTTTGCTTTAGGTGTAAATGACTTTGTTTCTAATGGTTTTGCAGTAGGCATTTGTGATTTTGCAACTGGAGCCAACATTGGTGGCTCTGGTGATGGAGGTGCTAGGTCCGTATTGTCCTGTACATGGACTGGAGAAAGCATTGGTGGAATCTTTTGAGTGTTTATTGAGCTGAGTGGTTCTCGAGCTTCCAATAATACTACATCAAGGGTGTCCCCTTTAGTGCTTAATAGTCGCGGTCGCTTTATGGCAGGCATTTCTTCAGCTTCAGGACTATCCAATGGTCTCTTACCCAAGAAATTCTCATCATTAATAATTTCCTCCTCCTCCAGTTCATCATCTTCCTCCAAGGGAACTTGCATGGCTTCTGCTGATGTGCCCCCATCAGTGGGCACCTGTTCTTCTTCTTCTTCCTCTGTTAAAGGAAGAAAAAAGAGGTAATATTAGAATATAACAAAACCTAACAAATAGAAACAACACTTGAAATACAACTTTTAGGAAAAAAAGAAAATTACTGACAGTGTTTAGAGAGTAAAGCAGTGAGTTTTCTAAGATCCTCCAAATTTGCATGTTTTCCTTTCTTTTAAGAATGTTAATCAGTGATAGCAGATGTACACAGACTGATTATCTTCCTTTCATGTGATCTGGTCCTGCCTTAAGGATCTGTAGTTTGCTAAATATATCCATTTTTCTTCTGCTTCCTTGATTAATTCTTTTCCTAACCTGAGTAAATACTTCTTTTCTCTGTCTTTCTCTTTCCTTGCCCCTCTCATGTACACACACACATACTTTTATCAGGTGATGAATTATTATATGACTACGAGCCTCAAAAATGGCAGAAAGGCTTTTTTTTTTTTTTTTTTTTTCTTTTTTTTTAATGGACCTTTGTAACAAATTCTGATTCTTGGACTCTGAAAAATACAAACCTCCAACCTTTACACAACTATGTACTATTTATGTCTTTTAGTTTGCTTTCTTGATTTCAGCCACTTTGAGAGGCAGTATGATGCAATGGAATATATACTGGCTTAGGCACAGAAAAATGATGCTTCAGTTAGAGTTTTAGCACAACAAAGCGAGAGGCCTTGGGCACTCTCTTAATTCTGAATCTCTCTTTGAGTCTGTTTCCTGACCTTTCAAAAGAGGCTAACATTATTAGCCTTGTCTACTTGACTAAGTTGTTGTAAGATCAGGTTATTTCATTCTACATATTAACAAAGCATATACCATGAGTAGTGGAAAATGATAGAGGGTGAAAGAACTAGTTGAATAGATCAGAAAGAAACTGACCTAAAAGAGCTTACAATTTAGTAGGTAAATAATATTTATGTGTAGCACACAGAAAGTGATTACTGTCATAAGATAGAGTGTCACAGCACAGTTCAAATGGAAAAAAAAAAAAAATTACTGCCAATATGAAGGATCTGGGGAAAATGTTACTAACTGTAGCATTTGAGAGTGGTGAAGTCTAGGATGATGAGGTAGATGACAAAGAGACGGAGGTGGAACACGGGAGGGTATACGAACAAGGCAATCATTTAATTTGACTGAAAAATAGGGTGCAAGATGGGGAGAGTAGGAAAAAAGTTTAGTAAAGTTGTATCTAGATCTTGGAAGTTTTGAATTTGAGGAAAAGGAACACTATCTTTATTCTACTGGTAATCTGGAGCCAGTGAAGAGTTTTAGACAAGGGAGAAAATGACTAGGGTGTATGTTAGGAAAATTATTCTGAAAAGAACATAGATGATGGGTGGGAGGTATGAGATACTAAAGGAAAGGGGTAAGTTAGGTAGGGGTTACTGAAAGGATGCAGGTAGAAGCAATAGGGTTTGAACTAGAAGAAAGTTGAGTAAGAACTCAAACACAATTTCAAGGCTTTCAGCTCTGGTGAGTAACAAATTTAGTCATGAACAGAAACAGAAAATGAAGAAAGAGATAAGGAAGATAATTATTAGCTCAATTCTTAGACACAGGTTTTGATGAACATTTAGTCAGTGACATTTAGGGGGCAGCTGAAAAAATGATACCAAAGCTTAGAAGATAGGTCAGGGTGTGAGAGAGAGATCTTTGCTGAGATAACTGAAATGGCAATAATGGATGATATTATCAAGGAATAAATCAGAAGTGGTCAGATGCAGGTATTTTAAGGAATACCAGTATATAAAGATAAGAGAAAAAGAACAGTGAAAAAAGTACATGTAAGATCAGATGTCAAAAAGGTCAAAGGAGCCAGAGATTTAAAGAGGAAGACTGATGAACGCAAACGCTTAGTAGATCAAGAAGAATGAAGTTTAAGAGCAGAAGTCACTCTGCAAAAGCATTAAGTTGTGAATTGATAGGGAATGAATGAGGTAATGTATGTGGAAGCACTGTGTAAACTATAAACAACAATACAAATTTGAGACATAATTATTGTGACTGTTACCTTAATAATGACACTATCACCCATCCAGTTACCAAAGTAAGAAACATGGGAGTCAGACTACTTTTTTCCTCCTTTCTCCATATCTCAGTTGTGAACACAAGTCTTCTATCCCATTCCTTTAACATGCCTTCTCCATTGCTGCTGTCTTCATTCAAATCCCCAGCATGTCTCTTTACTACTGCAGTGGCCTTCCTGCAGTCTCATCTACTTCTGTACCATCTTTCATACTGCCTTACAGTGATCTTCTGAAAATGCCAATATGAGCGTGTGATTCCCCATCTTAAAAACCTTTCAGCAGTAATTTGCAAAAGTTGCTTCTTGGAGCGTGGGGGATTTTGTGGAGCCCTTTCTGAGGCCACTGAAGGGTAGAGACTGTGCTCCCATATTCTCTATTAAATGGAACAGTTACCCCTAAGTTTATCCATTCTACATGCTTAACTTTCACAAAAGCTTTTGTTTGTGAGGCTAAAACGTGTTTGAAAACCACTACTCTGAAATATAAAAATCTAACCTCCCGCATGACCGATAAGGTGCTCCATCATTCAGTTTGGTAATTAATCCCCTCTTTCACAGCGAATCCCTCAGCACCTTATCCCTTCGAGTTATACCAATGTATCTGCAGTTCCTCAAACATAAAATGTTGTATCACACTTCTGTGCCTCTGCACACGCAATCCCCCTTTGCCTAGAATGCCCCACCCCGACACTCTTATGACTATTTCTTCTAAGATTCCATCAAATGTTATTTCTTCTGTGGCACTGTCCTCAGCAACTAAAATGATCACACCCTCGTTTGGGCTCCACTGTATCCATTTATACACTTTATATGCATCACAGCATCATTTTATTGCTGCCTCTCAATTGGAGTGGAAGGTCTTGGGGGACAGAAACCAAATCTTACCCTTCTTACTCATCTTTGGTTAACAGTAGGCGCTCAATTAATGTACATTGGATTTATCAATTAATACAAAAAGTGGTATTTGATAATAAGTCTCAAAATATACCAAAAATGACTTTGGTTTGATTGAGTAGAGATTAGATAGTCAGTCACTATTTTTCCCTCTTCAAAATTGAGCTGAATCCTCTAAAAGACCAGTATAATATGACATTCTAGTTTGGGGGTCTGCAAACTACACCTCAAGGGCCAAGTCTGGTTCACAGCCTATTTTTGTATGGAGTCAGGGACCTAAGAATGATTTTTATATTATTAAATAGAGGGGAAAAAATCAAAAGAAGAATATTTTGTGACACATGAAAATTCATAATGAATTTCACATTTCAGTGTCCATAAATGAAGTGTATTGGAACATATGCTCACCCATTCATATACATAATATACATGGCTATTTTTACACTACAACAGCAGAGCTGTGTAGCTGCAATAAAGACAGAGTAGACTTTGGATAAATTGTATGCTTTATTAATATATATCAATAAACTTGATTTGTTTAAAAAGACAGTGCAGAAAAAATTTGTTGATTCCTGTCCTAAATCCACCATATTCAGATCGTTTGAACACTTCCTACCTTCTTTATTCATACCTGAATGACAAAATAAGCTTCAAATCTGCTCAACTGCTAATAGGCAAACATATGAAAAAAATTAGAAAGCAGGCAGTTTTAGTATATTCTCTAAGTAAATGAGAAATTTTAGAATATTTATTATTATTATCCTTCTAAATTCCAAAGTACCTCTTGTACTCCACAGAGGTTCATAAATCTCAATGAGCCCAAACTGAAAGGTAAAGGCCTTTGGAATACATTCAAGCACACCATGTTCTTCTGACTCTGGAGACTAATTTGGCTCTAGATTAGTTCTGAGAGTGTGAGAGGATCTGAGGTAGAAGTACTGGGAGACTAGAAGAAAAGTTCTGGTCCTAATATAAGCAGTCCAAGGTCCTAATAGGTAAACATATGGAAAACATAACATTTTCATACTGCCAAATGTTATGCATATATGAATGCTTTGTCATGAGTCAAGAAGTAGAACGATGTGAAGTAATGTGAATTACTCAGCACAAATACATCACCACAGCTAGAAATAAATTTTAAAACAGATATTTAATTGGGAACATAATGTGTGGAAAAAGAGAAAGGGAATGAAGATAATCTCTAAGGTATCTTCTCATTTTAAACATTCAGTGATTCCAAGTCATCATGTGATTGTTAGATGATTTTTAAAATTAAAAAACAAAACAAAACAAAAAAACCCAAAAAAACCTTTTGAGCTTGAAATAATTGCAAACTTAGAGAAAAGCTGCAAAAAATATTACAAAGAACTCCAGGACACCCTGCACAGGTGTCACTGTTATCATTTTGTAATTTATGTAAGTTATAATTATGTAAAAATTATATGATTGTCTATAATTAAACAATTTTTTGTAAGCTATTTGAGAGTAAGTTGTAGGCCTTGTGCCCCTTTACCCCTAAATAGTTGAGTATTTCCTAAGAACAAACACTTGTGTTTAAATGACTGGAGGATAATTGTTAAATTCTCTTTCAATTATATAAAAGAAACAAAATGGATCTGTATTAACATCTATCTTTTAAAAAAATCACAAATGTTGATGGCTGGGGCACTAACAAATTCCATTCCAATTTTCCTTCATTATTAACTCATATAAAAAATCCACACTCCCTATCTTCCTCTGAAGAATAATGAGAAAAACATGTTTTTCTACCAAACTTCTCAAACAAAAACAAAACAAGGCAATAAGGCCTGAACACACCAAAAGGATTTTTAGGGGGTTAATTCTAAGCTACTCTAAATATTGACTTAAACAAAGAAACTTTCTAACTAAAATAGTAAATGTCTTTAAAGAAACTTTATAATCTAAAAAGCTCATAGACATTAGGAAAAAAGGGAAATTGTTTGCATATGGTATGAAAGCTTTTTATCTCATTAACTACATGATGCATGAAACTTTAAAAAATTCAGTGGCATTTTCTGAAAATAAGCAGAAAATGTACTTGCATTTCTAAACTTTAAATATAGGGACAATAAAGTGCTACCTGCATATTTTTCATCAATATCAAATATATTTAAAACTAAACTTATGATCTTTTGAAATATATATGTGCAGAGACTAATTTCTAGCAATTATGACACAAACTTTCCTGTACTATTTTCCTATTAGTTTATTCATTACACTCTTTAAACCAGATTCCCTTTTTATTAATAGGTATGAAAGGATTCATTTAAAATGCACATTAAAAAAAAAATCTATTTGTCTGGATACTAAGTATATTTATTGTAACCAGTTCTTTGAGGTACTCAATACTACTAATATTCATTTGTTCACTCCTTTATAATAATTCTCTCATTCACTTACTGAGTGCCTTCTGAATGCCACTGTGGCAAGATCCCAGGAAAATAGTCAGATAAGGCATGATCTCTTTTCTGGAAGAATCAACAGAATTTTGTGCCATCAGTTAAAAGGCTATGGCAAGGGAAGCGGCTGTGGCTCAATCAGTAGGGCTCCTGTTTACCTGGTGAAGGCAAGCCTGCCCGCACGGCGTGGTTAGCTGACCTAACCTTTCTAGCTTTCTCACCTGCAAGATATGAATATTGACATGTGACCTCCTACTTCCAAGAATTGGGGATCTTCATTATTAGGGTCATTCCTACACATAGTTGACTACTTATATGGTATGATCCAAAGGGCAGGATAGAGTTAGGGTCCAAATATCTTACTGACTACCGTCCAAAAGAGCTTGGAATTCTGATTTATATCTTTGGATAATGGTAGTATCTTTAAAATGTGGCTGTCAAAAATACTCTTAAGACAGTAAAGCTAACAAATGATTCTATCCTACATTTTGAGGTAAGATGACTGAGAAAATGGAACGTAAGTGAAATAATTTGATGGACTGTTGAAGATTAAAAAGGTTGGGAACACAGAGTCCTGCCAGGTGGGTAAGGCTCAGGTGGGGTACCACGGTGAGGGGAATGGGTCTAGGGCAGTTTGGATGCCTGGGAAAGAAAGGAAGTGCAGATACATTGAAACCAATCTCAATCCACTTCAACAATTTATCTTGTAAAATAAAGCTAAAATATTAAAAATATTATGTATATACTCTCTTAAAATATTTAAAAAATTGTCCTGTCTATAATGTAATGGAAATTAGAACCTTAGCACACAACTCAATGTGTACCTATTTTTAAAAGATGAACCTATTTATTTAAAAAATGAAATTACTAGCAAAGACAAGACAATTAGGCAATGACAATTTATACAGTACAACCAATCAATAACACAATAAATTAACAGTAAAGTGAAGATGATGTGTTAAAATTACCTATATACACACTGACCTGTAAAAAAGCAGTATTTCACTAGCATTCTGGACAATAAAAAACTAAAATGCTATATAAGCAAGTCAACCTGAAATGACACCTAGTATTATAAATGGCCTAATCTATATGTTAATACTGTTGTATCACATAACTGCAGCAAGACTAAGATAACAATATGACTTTGGGGTTTCTATGGCTACATCCCGGGCTAACGTGCCTGAAAGGGCTGGCTGCTGACACCATACAGGCAATTCTGAGTGCTTCTTTTTGGTTATTTATGATATGATTTATGATAACAACAACATCTCCTATTTTCTCTCTTCCTCAGATACAATAAATTGCTATCGTTAATCACCCTTCTCAGTTCAACTATGATTGCAATAGCATAATAGGATCTAGCTATGGTAATATTGTGGATTTTTTAAAAGAAATAAATACAAGTAGATCTCTTCAGACAATGTCAATATCTCTAATATTTTAATCATCTTCCTTAAGTCTTTCAGAATAAATTCTATTACAACTAAGATTCCATATACAGGATGTAAGCCCTTGGTGCACATCAAATTCATAATCACGTACCATGCATTCACAAATCATAACTATCATGATTTTCTTAAACTTACTACAATATTAAGACTATGTATAGGATACAGTTTCTTTTCCAAGACAGATAATAGTAGTTGTTTCTTTCTGAATTGATGAAACTAATCCTATTGCGGTTCCCCCGCCCCTCAAGAACTAGATAAAATAGGAAAGTTAGCCATCCATCTATCAGAAAGCAGAATGGTAGAAAAAGAATAAAAACTCTTGCAATTGTACAAGCATGTATGCTCTGCCTCTGCCAACGGCTAGCTCTGTGGTTACTTGAATGCCTTTATATACCAAACAGGGATAACAGTAAGTACTACCGCTTTGGTTTTTGAGTAACAATAAAGCAAAGCGTGTAATAAACTCAGCAAAACGCTTACTATGGGTTATGTGCTAGGCTGTAAAAATGGACAGAAATTCTTCCCTTTCCTGAATCTATGCCTTATCAGTGTGCCACTAAAGTTCTTCTCATCAAGACGTAGAGTGTACTTGAATTTGGGTGGCCATATGACTTGCTTTGGACAATGGGTTGCATTTGGCAAATGCAATTCAAGCAGAGGCTTGAAAAGCACCTGCATACTGTGGCTTGCCCTTTTGCTGCTCTTGGGATACTTGCAACCACCTCCAAGTGAATAAGTCCAAGTTGGCCCGCTGGGTGATGAGATGTACATGGCCCAGCTGACAGTCACCAGACAGAAGAGTGAGGTCATCGGCCACCAGCTGATTGCAGGAGTATGAGTAAGCCCAGCCAAGTCCATCAGAAGAACTGCCCAGCAGTTTTGGAGCCAACCCAAAATGCCAACCCACAGAATTGTGAGCTAATAAGTGATTGCTGCTTTAAGCCACTAAACTTTGGGGTGGCTTGCTACCAAGTATCATGTTAATTGTGTATCCACATATACTACATGGGTATAGATATATCAACATCAAATACATTAATACTCTACTGATCTAAAGTAAAATATTTTGTTTGAAAGTCATTCCAGTCCTCAAGAAGCCATTTCATGTAAAGATTAAATATGCCTTAGGAACTGTAACAGACTGTGACCATATCTGGCAAGACGTTTCCTCAAAATCCAAGTTGGGACATGTTTTTAGTTGAAACTCAAAGAACTAGCTATGTGCAGAACACTCTGCTCAAGCCACATGGCCATTCTTTGAATTTCTGGAACACACCAAGTTCTTTCCCTCCTCAGGGCCTTTGCACCCACATGTTCTGCTCCTGTCCGCTAGGGATGCTTTTCTGCCAGCTAGCCCTGTGTCTGTCTGTCTCATATTTGAAGTCTCCAGCTTCAGTACTGCCTTCTCAAAGAAGTATTCTCTGGTCATTCTCTATCCCCCAAATAAATACAATTTTTGATTGTATCTATTTGGGGGATACAATCAAGGATCCACCTTGGCCTTTAGCTGTAAACAATCACCACAAGCTGATGATAAATATTTTTCTTCAACAGTTTAACTATTAGAAAAATACACAAAAAGAAAGAATTATTTTATAATCTAACTGGTACATAAAAGAACAGTGCTTCTTACAATTGATGGTATCTTAGGATCAATGAAATATGATAATAGCTGTTCCAAATTATGATTACATTCTTACCAAGTTCCTTCTATGTAATCCAGAAAAATTGTTTTAGTTAATAAAGCAACATTAAAGTGGACATACCTAAAGTCCAAGGGTCAAAGTAGGGAGGACTTACAAACTATGATTCATGGGGACTTGCTAGGACAAATGAAAATTTGGCTGTTGCCCTATGTTTTTGATCTCCCATTTCTTTAACACATTCTATATGTCAATCAGCACATCTTGGAGAGAATCCTTTCTATCAGACTGACTTGCCATGTGACCTCTGGTTTTTGGTGACAGTGTTCAGAAGCACACTCTCTATTTAAAGCCATGCTTTAAAATGCTATATTATTAAGTCAGCAATTCACTGCAGTTCAAACAGCAGTGACCTAGAAGAAAAACCTGGTTTCTAGAACAAGCAAACCCTTTCCCCTTTCTTTGTGATGATGAGCATGATATTCCTTATCTTATATGCACACACACACACGCAAAATACTGTTGACCCTACTTACTTCACAGATTAGTAGGAGCCATCAATAAAAACTTAATGTAAAATCATTCTGAAAACTATAAATAAAGCACCGTTCAAATAAAAGTTGATGTCAGTAATAGCAATAGTAGCTTAGACAGTCTATTAGAATCGTTCTTCACTCACCCAGCCAAGAAAAATACTATGAAAACAATCAACTCTTTCCTATACCTACCACTAGCCATTCCCTATGTAGGAGCTGTTCTTTTCCCTCTCTTTTCCAAATATGCATTAGAGACTTAAGCAAAAACATTAAAAAAGAAAGCTTGGCAAATAGATACAACTGTTAAAAAGCAAGATTAGAAAGAAGAGCAAATTTGGGATGACTCTAGTTTGGAATGGTAAGAGAAACAATAGTTCAGTACCAAACGATAAATCTGATAGGCAAAAAGAATATCAGTATTTAAGCTTTTGATTTTATGCATCTATCATTGTCTTATTCCATCAATTCCAAAGAGCTTCATATTTAGGAGATAACCCATGAAATCTGCTGCTAGTCTCTCAAAATTTGGTGACTCAACAAGCAAGGAAGAAAGGAAAGAAGGGTGGGAGGAAGGGAGGGAGGGAGACAGGCAGACAGACAGACAGACAGAAGCCATCCATATCAAATGCAAGCCACAAAATAAGAATGTATAATGGTATAAAAATTATTAGAAAAATACTATGAAATCACAATAAACTCTTTCCTGGCATGGGTGAGCAATAGGGAGAGGAGCATACTGGTTAATCAAACTATGCACAATAGAAAGCTACAATATCCATCAAATACAGATTAACAATTTTAAAAAAATCAGAATAAAAGGTACTTATTTAACATTAAATGTACCTGGAACTTTTTCTTTGAAAAAGGTATGTCTGGAAATTGCAATGGCTCAGGGATGGAATTATGAATGTCATTTACTATATATTGCATTTGTGTGACTTTGGAAAAAAGTTTTGGCAAAAAAAATACTAAATATGACTTTGTCTATTCACTACAAAGACCAGGTGCTGGATGAAGCTGGAATCGACTCTCTGCAACTCATCAGATCATTCCCCTGCTCAAGGCCTCCAAGGCTTCTATTATGATCCGAAGAAAACTCCAACTCCTTACCAGTATATATTAGGTCTTATAGGAGCTGGCCTGTGCTCATGCTCTGCTCCTTCCGTCAAGCCACACTGGCCTCTGTGGTGTTCCTTAAAGTTGCCCAGCTTATTCCCAATACTCTCCCAGTGGCTGGAATATTCTTCCTCCAGGTCTTTTCATAGCTTCTCTCATTTTATTCAGATCTCTAATATTGCCTTCTCAAAGAAGTTTTCTCTCATCACCAGCACTCTGCTATCTACTTACCTCCCAATCATTTTCTTACCTTGCCTCATATATCTCAATGCACTTATTCCCACATAACATTACATTACATAGTTGCTTATATACTGTTTGTCTCACCTACTGGAATGTGTTTTCTAGACTGTAAAGGAGGAAGGCCTTAGTAGTTGTTGAAGGAAAGCACCTAATCACCAAGCAATCCTGCCTCTCGTGGTGAGGCCATGGGTGTAGGAAAGATTGCTTGGGGAAATATATAGAATGAGAAGAGCAGAGAACCAAGGGCAGAACTTGGGGGCATATCAAAATTTCCAGAGCTGAGAAGGAGAATGGGATGGAAGAGCCAAGAAGATGGAACAAAAAGGAAGAAGAGTTTCAACAAGTAGAGACTATTCAATTGTATCAAATATTAGAAAAGCATCAAACACGCAAAAAAATGTTGTTACGTCATGATATGTGCTATGAGTTAAATAAACAGGATAAAGTAATAGAAAATAACTGGGGAGGAAGTAGGGAGGTAGAAGGCCGCCTTCTCAGAAGATAGAATGAAGAGGGGAAATATTTAAACTGAGATCTGAATAATTAGAACATCCAGTTGGAGACCAGCCAGGGGGAAAGCATTCTAGGCATAAGAGAACAGCATGTGGAAGAGACATTGGATATAAGGAGTTTGCAGTTGTGTGGCTGGAGTAAAATAAGGAAGGGGAAGATGGAACAAGGTGTGTTGGATAGGCAGGCAGGGCTTCACGGATTGTGGTTAAGAGGGTGGATTTTATTTAAAGGGTAACAGGAAGTCACTGATAGTTTTAAAATAATTTGATTTGCTTTTGAAAGAGATGGCTCTAGGAGCTGTGTACAGAAAACAAATTAGGTTATTGATGTCCTGATCTTCAATATAATGGAGGAAGAAAAAACTTGAAGGGAAAGGTAAGTATCACAAAAATAAGACAGTCTCATTCATTCATTCTACAAATATTCATTAACATCTATATATAGGAGGCAATACAGAGTTAAGTTATTTTACTTTGTAGTAGACAAAGGACAGGCAACAAATGAATACAAAAGATAATCCATAGGGATGGAGCACCTGCTTCCCGCATGGGAGGTCTGGGTTCAATCCCCAGTGCCTCCTAAAAACACAACAAATAAAAAACAACATGCAAACAAATGAAAAAACCAACTCAGGGGAGCCGATGTGGCTCAGTGGTTGAGCGCTGGCTTCCCACATACAAGGTCCCGGGTTCAATCATCAAAACATCACTGAGGAAGTGATGTTTCAGCTGAGACCGGATTGTTGAGAAACAAGTAGCCATGTAATGATCTTTCAAACAAGCACTGCAGGCAAGAGAGAGAGCAAGGGCAGCGGGCTTGCTGTGGCAATAATTTGCACCGTCTGTGAATGGCAGAATGGCCAGCATAGCTGGAGGGCAAAGCAGGCAGAGGAGTCAGGCCCTGGAAATGTGGGATTTCTGTTGTATCAGAGTACCATGGGAAGACATGGCGAGTTTTACAAGTTTGATTAAAAGAAAAGACAGGACATATCAGATATTAAGCTGATAAGAACAGATACTATACTTGATCTTAGCCAAAAGGCCGAGAAGTGATGTTTACTGAGCACTTATAGTTTATGTATGCTCATGTATGAATGATATACTTCAATAAATTGTTAAAAAAAAAAAAGAAAAGACAAGACAGGAAGGGAGGTAAAGAAAGCTAAGGAAAAGTCTTAAAATTCTCACTGTGCAAATAAACAAGATAAACTATTAGATGAGACTAACAAACAAAAGAACCAGAAAAAAACCACAATTCTTTATTCAATTAATGGGAAAAAAAAGTAAAAACAATATGAAGCATAAAATGATGGGTCAGATTTAATATAACCATACCCAATAGGAAATCAATTACTATGTGAGATGACATACAAGTAAGAGAAACATTAAGTGTGCATGGTGAGCATTACTATCCAACTTTTACATGGCCAGGCAAACAGACTCAACTACAAAAACTTCAATATAGTCCTTTAATGCTATATAAGCCAGAGGACAATGCACGGAATGTAGATGGAGAGGGTTGGTTTACCTTTTCTCTTTTGCACAGTTTAGTATCATGAAAATGGAGTGAAAAATTACAACCACATCTGTTTTGTTTGATGCTACATTTTCATGTTACACACACTTCTAAGGTACAGAGTAATATATACTTTTACTCAAGATTGTTCCCGTGCTCTAAATGACCTTGACAAAATTTTAGAACAACATCTCAAGACCTGGGGCTCTAAAGCTATTTTAGAATTAGCTCTGAATAACTGTCCCACAATATGAGTTTCTTGATTAATTACTTAAGATAAGGTCTCCTTTTCGCTGCTGGCCTCCAGTGGCTTCCTCTACTTCCCATAATCACTTTGTTTCATTCTCTAAACCCTGGAAGGCCAAAAGAAAAATCAGAGATACTCCAATTCCATTAGTTGAGGATTAGCTAAGAGATAACCCTTTGTGTTCCATTACTGACCATTATTTGAGTAATTATTCAATAACTATAGTACATTTGAAAGATGCACTAATTGTTTTCTGAGCCTCACTCCTGCTTTCTAACAGACAAAGTTATGACTGTTATGTCCTTTAACACTGCAGATCTATGTTTGGGTTACACGAGAAAAATGAGTAGTAACTTTTATTGCATTTCATTTTTCTTTGATTTCTTTTTCAACATAAAAATTAAAAGCTAAAACAACAATAATTAGACTGTTGAAGGTCTTACTGACTAACTAGAAATTAGGACTCTATTTTTGACCAAATTTATGTCTTCCAAAAGTCAAATTTCTGCATAATTTAGACAGAAAGTTGGCAGGGAATGGCTGTTCCATATAATTTCAGCAAAATTAGTATTCAGCCACCTGAATTTTTGGCAGTATTCCAGGATGTTTATCCAAAGCAATAAGTAGACAGAAAATAAAAGAAAACTGACAATCATGCCTAAACAAGTGAGCCTCTCCTTCTCTCTTTCTAGAATGTTAAAAAAAAAAAAAGGCTGAATAATTTTAAAGGTACATTTCATGAATGGATTCACAGTTTTGCATTCTTCCCCAATAGACATATGACTTGCCAATAGAACAAGAAAATCTGCCCCCCTTTCAAAAGTACACAAGTAAGATGACTCAAACTTGGTTTAATAAGGAGTTATGGTTTTTTAAAATCACTTACCCTCCATAAAAAGCAAATCAGTTATAACAATTCTTGACTATATGTGTTTATATATGGAAATCAATAGTGGTAAAAATTCCAAATTAATTAGTAATTGGGAAACGGATGTGGCTCAAGAGGTTCGGCGTCCGTCTACCATATGGAGAGACCGGGGTTCGATCCCCGGTACCTCCCGGTAAAAAAAAAAAAAAAAAAAATTAGTAATTGCTTTAGAATATATTTTAATAGAAAGCTAAAAATCCCCATAACTAATTTTTGCTTACCTTTAGCCTCCTAGAACTCTGGTTGGCACAGAAGTGAAAAAGGCAAGAAGCACAAACCACATATTTAAACTTTACTGAGCAGCTACCATCTATAAGCTTAAGACTCAGAGAACAACAACAACAACAACAAAAAAGTCTCAGAGAACAAAGAAATGTTTCTTCTTCAAGCCTGTACTAATTTGGTGTCTAGTAGTGTCCAAGTTTGTTGTCCCTCAGAACCTCCTGGCAGCCAGAATGGAATTGGCAGGGACAATGAGGTACAGTATAAGATTTGGAAGCCAGGCAGAAAAGGCAGGCAAAAGAGGGGCTTTCATTCAGAAAGTATTTGTTGTACATCTACTATGAGTTGAGCACTAAGTGCTAAGAAATCAAATATGAAGACCCTCAAAATGCTTAACCACAAGAAACTCACAAAGAAACAAACATATTTAAAATGCAGTATATTGCAATAATAAAAAATAAGCAGAGTGTGAAGGCATCTCAGAAATAGTCAAGAGCAGTGCTGTCCAAAATATGAGCCACATAATGTAATTTAAAATTTTCCAGAAGCCAAAGAAAAATAAAAAAGAAACATGTGAAACTAATTTTAATAGTATATTATTTTAACTCAATATATCAAAAATATTATTTAAATATGTAATCAATATAAAAATAATTACTAATGAGATATTTTACTTTCTTTTCATGCCAAGCTTTCAAAATCTGAGGTGCACTGTATGCTTAAGCACATCTTAATTAGAAACTATCGAAAATACACGATCTGTATGTAGATTTCATACAATTTACATTTGAAAAAGTAGATGCACATACCCAAATTGTTCCAAAAATATAAGTTTTCCAATAACTGAATAAATGATCAGTTTCTAAATTTAAACTTAATAAAGTGAAATAAAAATGTCAGTTTCCCAGTCAGAAGAGCCACATTTCAGATGCTCTGTGGCCATGGCACTGGAGCATGCAGGCCTAGGGCTCGATTATGACAACTTAGGTTGGAGACCAGGAGAGGTTTTTGAGGTATGGATCAAGAAGAAATTGAGAAGCAGGAAGAAAAAGATTGAATATGTGACCAACTATATGCAATGAAGAGAAAACTAGGGCAGCAGCAGCAGCAGCAGAGATAACTGCCGAAAAATCAAAGTGTATAAAGAAGGTGAAAAGACAAGGGGATAAACATTTATTAGTTGATGGCTTGCTGGACACTAGCGATGGGATCATGTTGGGGACAGAGTTATACAGAAACTTGGTACTTTAGGACCATAATCTGTGGTCCCATAAAATTGCAGTGTGTTTGGTCTCAAACAAGCATAGATTTTAAGTCCTCTACTCCTGTGCCTGCTTCTCAAATTAACTAACTTTGCTCCATTCCCCTGTCCCATTGCCAGAAAGCAGTATAAAACAGTGGTTAAGAGTGGGGGCTTGGGAGTCAGATAGCTTGACTTCAAATTCTGCTTTCACCACTTGCAAGCTGTGTGAATTTGGGGAGGTCTCTAAGCCTCATCTGTACAATGAGGATGATAATTAGGATTCTATCTTATAGGATTCATGTGAGGCTATAGTTAATGCTAACAAAGCACTTTGGCACCTATCACATACTAAGTGTTCAATAAACAGCTGTTGAAATTAATACTACAGCCCAGATTTTTATCATCTCTTGGATTATTAAAATAGATTTTAATCTAGATGGATTTTAATTTGGATTAAAATGGAATACTAGCTGGTCTTCCAATTTCCAATTTCTTGCTACCCCCAATCTATCATCCACACTGTCATCAGAATTATCGTTTGAAATCAGACACTGTTCATGTCTACTCCTCTGCTTAAAAATCTTCAATAGCTTCCATGCCTCTTTGCATTTGACCAACAACTCTTCATACCATCTCTAGGGTGAAAGAAAATTAACAGCATTTAATGCCCTCATTATTACAGAAGACAATAATAATAATGCCTTTTGAGCTGTAAAATTACTATCAGTACTTTAAACATCCAAAGGAGCAAAAGCCAACAGTTTGTTGAGCTAGACACATTGGCGCTCTTTCATGGATTTCATTTAATACTCACAGTAATTCTGCAGAGTAGGTATTCATTGTTACTTGGTAGGTTTGTCCAAGGTCATGTAAGAGCTAGTAAGAGCAAGAGACAGCACTGAAAGCCTATGATGCTGTTACCATTCTACTATTCTGCTTCCTGGGGCAGAGTTTGTTTTTCTCTCCTTTACAAATAAAGTCAAAATGGCCATTTTGAATACCAATCATATAGTATGGCATACATTATCCATGTATGGCAGAACCCATATTTATGTGCTGTATTCTTGAATTTGTGTTGTGCTTTAATAATCACAGGCACATAGAAAGGAAAGAAGAGATCCTATGCTAACAAAATCCTCCTAACCTACACTGTATCCTTCAGTATAAGACCTAACATAGTGAACTAAAAAGCATTGCTTTGAAAAAAAAATGCTATCTTTCTCTTCCTGTCATTTTATCACTAAATAATTTTAATTATAAATATTTCAAAAATGATTCCCAGATGGACTTTCTATTTTAAACAATGCTTTGACTAAACACTAAAGTAAAAAATTCAGGAAAAAAGAAAAGAAAGAAAGACGACGAGCCCATCAATTTTCAACCAACTTCATTGCCTTTTACTCTGTATTTGTGCTATTTTCTGCTCTTCTAAATTGCCTGTTTTATATGGCAAATCCATAAGGCAGGGGCAATGTCTTTTCTATAAAACGCCTTAAGTATTTCTTGGCATTCAATAAATATTAAATAGTCAGTAAGATCTTATTTGCTGAGTAAGCAGCACCTTCAACGTGGTTAATCTAAGCATTTAGAAGGCACATTAAGTGGCGGGTTTCTATATGTGACAATATAATTTTCACATTTAATGCTTTTCATTATGGTACTCTTTTCAGCTCTCTTCCTTCACAGATTTTCTTTCTCTCCTTTTTTTGAAGGAGGAGATTTGAATTCTCTCTACTTTTTCTTTATGATACCTCTTACTTGTGCTTTTGACTAGCCAACATTCTATTTTGATGTGTATTATTACATTTCTTCTAGTGTTTCTTCCCTATGGAAAGTCACTAGGTTAGTGATGTAAGACTTTTGTTTCATGGTACAAAGTGGAACCTATCAAGAGGGGTTCTGCCTCTAGCACTGGCCAACTAGGTTGCTTCAGATGACCCCTCTGTGGAGAACAACTAGAGAAGCAATTCTCTCTTCTTCCCTCTCACATTCTCTCTCTCTCCATCTCTTTGAAGGCATTACAGAGCTACTAAGGAAGTGAGAATTTGTAGAACCAAGACCCAAAAGAAGAAGGAATCTGAGAGGTAAGCCTGTCATGGAACCTGCCTTTTCTGCTCAAGGTGACTATGGAAGCTGTGGCCGAGAGGACGGGAGGCTAAGAGGAGCTTTCAGATGTTACAGAAGGAAAAGCAATGATAGGATCTGACTTAAGTTTTATTTAATCAGGATCACAAGAACTGTTGTGGAGCAAATATGGATAACAGAGAGAAGTTGGGAGGCTACTCCAGTAGTCTGGGAGATGGTAATGGCTTGGCTTAGGGTGGTGGCAGTGGAAGGTATGAAAGGTAGTCAAGATCAGAAGATCCAATCAGGCAACCCTAGGTTGAATCTAGCCTGCACAATGTTTTTAAACATTTTAAATTAGCTGCCACAGTTTAAGAATCCAGAAACTACAAATAAACAAATCTAAATTTCCCACCTTTACTAAAAGGTTAGAAGATCTAGAACCCTGTGCCCACGTTCCTGTGTGGCTACAGTACGCTGAAGTGGAGTCCGGTGCCCCCTAGAGATGGGGCATATGCACTTCACGTCAGCATGTTCCTCCAACTCCTCTTGGCATCTGCATTTACAATCCCTCCTAGAAGCCTGACGTAGACATAACCCAGGATTTTTTGAGTCAAGTGACCTAAGACTTGTTGAATTCCCTAAAGTTTTCTATGGGAAGTTAGTTTAATTAAAGAAAGGCAAGGCTTATGGATTTACAGGCACGTCAGAAATAATACTTAACGGTATTGTTACCTACATGAAGCAATATCAAATAAATATGTAAATACTTTAAAATGCTTCTGACTGAAAAAAATGTAATTTTCATTTGGAAAAAAAAATACTGAACTATCAGAGATAAGTTCTATTTGAAATTTAATTAAAGCAGATGGGCTAAAAATATACTTGATAAAATATTTACCTTAAGAATCTTTTCAGATAATATTTATATACTCATTCTATATGGGAAGCCCTACTGAGAACAACGAAAGGCAATTTTTGTATTGTCACGGATGATTGCTAGATGGATTCCCTTTGTCCCTCTCACAGATTTCTTCCAAATCACAATTACGAGTTATAAGAACATAAACTAATAGAATATTATAGAACTTAATAAAAATGTCAAACTGTCACCTCTTGAAATATAACTGAAGTGGAGCCACATGATACAACACCACTTGTGAAGCAAGAAATTGACCTCAGAACAAATATCACTAACTCCTTGAAGCTGTACTCAATTTGCCACTTTTAAGGAAATAAGAAGAAATTGAAATGGATCTATTAAAACAAAGACTGTTCTAAAGTAAAATTTTATTTAATTTAAGAAAGTAGGAACATAGTACCAGATGCAGCATATACTGTCTTTCCCCTCCACTGCTTACAAGTATATTCAATGCTTCTCTATTACAAAACACACAAGATTTTAAAAACTCAGCTCTTAAAACCATTCACTTTTCCTTAACACTGCTACCCAAATCAAGTCAATAACTTCTTCTTTTTTTTTTTAACTTTATTTTGTACATTTAATAATTGAAAACATAAGCAATTAAAAACCAAAGAGTAAACACAGATGAATAAATATATACATTTCTCAATTAAATGTAACGGATACATGTAACATTTTTTTTTGTTTTTTTTTGTGTGTGAATCAAACAATATTTTACACAATATATTTGGTTCATAGTAATGCATTCATACAGTACTTGTCCTTTTGTGTCTGGCTTGCTTCACTCAACATAATGTTCTCCAGGTTCATCCATGTTGCCATATGCTTCATGACTCCACCTCCTCTTACAGCTGCATAATATTCCATCGTGTGAATAGACCACAGTTTGTTTATCCACTCATCTGTTGATGGACACCTGGGTTGTTTCCAACTTTTGGCAATGGTGAATAATGTGGCTATGAACATTGGTGTGCAGATGTCTGTTCGTGTCACTGCTCTCAGTTCTTCTGGGTATATACCCAGTAGTGGTATTGCACGGTCACATGGCAAGTCTATATTCAACTTCTTTAGGAACTCCCAAACAGTCCTCCATAGTGGTTGTACCATCCTGCATTCCCACCAACAGTGAAGAAGTGTTCCTATCTCTCCACATCCTCTCCAATACTTGTAGTTCTCTGTCTTTTTAATAGTGGCCATTCTGATAGGTGTGAAATGATACCTCATTGTAGTTTTGATTTGGATTTCCCTAATCATGAGTGATGTTGAGCATTTCTTCATGTGTTTTTTTGCCATTTGTATTTCTTCTTCGGAGAAATGTCTATTCAAGTCTTTGGCCCATTTTTTAATTGGGTCATTTGTCTTTTTATTGTTGAGTTGTAACATCTCTTTATATATCCTGGATATTAAACCCTTATCAGATATGTGATTTCCAAATATTTTTTTCCCATTGAGTTGGCTGCCTTTTCACCCTTCTGACAAAGTCCTGTGAGGTGCAAAAGTGTTTAATTTTGAGGAGGTCCCACTTATCTAATTTTTCTTTTGTTGCACGTGCTTTGGGTGTGAGGTCCAAGAAACCACCACCTACTACAAGGTCTTAAAGATGTTTCCCTACATTTTCTTCCAGTAGTTTTATGGTCCTGGCTTTTATGTTTAGATCTTTGATCCATTTTGAGTTGATTCTTGTATAGGGGGTGAGATAGGGGTCCTCTTTCATTCTTTTGTTTATAGATATCCAGTTCTCCCAACACCATTTGTTGAAGAGACTGTTTTTTCCCATCAGCGTGGGCTTGGTAGGTTTGTCAAAAACCAGTTGACTGTATAGGTGAGGGTTTATTTCTGGATTCTCAATTCTATTCCACTGATCGATATGTCTACCTTTATGCCAGTACCATGCTGTTTTGACCACTGTAGCCTGTTTCAAGGTCAGGCAGCGAAATTCCTCCCACATTGCTCTTCTTTTTTAGAATGCTTTTGGCTATTCGGGTGCACTTACCCTTCCAGATGAATTTGGTAATTGCCTTCTCTAATTCTGTAAAGTAAGCTGTTGGGATTTTGATTGGTATTGCATTGAATCTATAAATCAGTTTGGGCAAGATTGACATCTTCACGATATTTATTCTTCCAATCCATGAACACGGAATGTCTTTCCATTTGTTTAGGTCTTTTTTTTATTTCTTTTAGCATTGTTTTGTAGTTTTCTGCATATAGGTCCTGTACTTCCTTGGTTAAATTAACTCCTAGGTATTTGAGTCTTTTTGTTGCTACTGAAAATGGAATTTTCCTCCTGATTTCCTCCTTAGATTGTTCAGTACTAGTGTACAAAAACATTACTGATTTTTGCGTGTTGATCTTATATCCTGCCACTTTGCTGAACTCATTTATTAGTTCAAGTAGCTTTGTTGTGGATACTTCAGGATTTTCTAAATACAGGACCATGTCATCCGCAAACAGTGAGAGTTTTACTTCCTCTTCTCCTATTTGGACGCCTTTAATTTTTTTGTCTTGTCTAATTGCCCTCGCTAGAACTTCTAGTACAATGTTGAATAACAATGGTGACATGGGCATCCTTGTCTTGTCCCTGATCTTAGGGGGAAAGCTTTCAACCTTACCCCATTGAGTATGATGTTGGCTGTGGGATTTTCATATATGCCTTTTATCATATTGAGGAAATTTCCTTTTATTCCTATCTTTTGAAGTATTTTTATCAAAAAAGGCTGTTGGATTTTGTCGAATGCCTTTTCTGCATCTATTGAGATGATCATGTGGTTTTTTACCTTCAATTTGTTAATGTGGTGTATTACATTGATTTTCTTATGTTGAACCAGCCTTGCATACAAGGAATAAATCCCACTTGGTCGTGATGTATAAGTCTTTTGATATGCTGTTGGATTCGATTAGCAAGTATTTTGTTGAGAATTTTGCATCTATGTTCATGAGAGAGATTGGTCTGTAATTTTCTTTTCTTGTGGAATCTTTATCTGGCTTTGGTATTAGAGTGATTTTGGCTTCATAAAATGTGTTGGGTAATTTTCCCTCCTCTTCGATTTTTTGGAAGAGTTTAAACAGGATTGGTGTTAATTCTTTTAGAAATGCTTGGTAGAACTCACCTGTGAAGCCATCTGGTCCTGGACATTTCTTTGCTGGGAGATTTTTTATGACGGATTCAATCTCCTTAATTGTGATTGGTTTGTTAAGTTCTTGTATTTCTTGTTGTGTCAGTGTAGGTTGGTTATGAGTTTCAAGAAATTTGTCCATTTCATCCAGGTTGTCTAGTTTGTTGGCATATAGTTTCTCATAATATCCTCTTATGAGTCTTTTTATTTCTGTGAGGTCATTTGTAATTTCCCCCCTTTCATTTCTGATTGTATTTATTTGCATCTTCTCTCTTTTTTTCTTTGTTATTCTAGCGAGGGGTTTGTCAATTTTATTGATCTTCTCAAAGAAGCTTTTGGTTTTGTTGATTTTCTCTATTGCTTTTTTGTTCTCATTTTCATTTATTTCCGCTCTAATCTTTATTATTTCTTTCCTTCTTTTTGCTTTGGGATTGGTTTGCTGTTCTTTTTCTAGTTTCTCAAGTTGTTCAGTTAAATCTTTGAGTTTAGCTCTTTCTTGTTTCTTAATATAGGCATTTAGGGCTATAAATTTTCCTCTCAAGACTGCCTTCGCTGTATCCCATAAGTTTTGATATGTTGTGTTCTCATTTTCATTTGTCTCAATATATTTACTGATTTCACTTGCAATTTCTTCTTTGACCCACTGAATATTTAGGAGTGTGTTGTTCAGTCTCCACACATTTGCAAATTTCCTTTTTTCCTGTCTGTTATTGATTTCTAGTTTCATTCCATTACGATCTGAGAAGGTGTTTTGTATAATTTCAATCTTTTTATATTTATTGAGAGCTGTATTGTGACCTAACATGTGGTCTATCCTGGAGAAAGATCCATGGGCACTTGAGAAGAATGTATAGCCCGCTGAGTTTGGATGCAGTGTTCTGTATATGTCTGTTAGGTCTAACTTGTTTATCATATTGTTCAAGTTCTCTGTTTCCTTGTTGATCTTCTGTCTAGTTGTTCTATCTAATGATGTGAGAGGGGTGTTGAAGTCTCCGACGATTATTGTAGAAATGTCTATTTCCCCCTTCAGTTTTGCCAGAGTTTGTCTCATATATTTTGGAGCACCCTGGCTAGGTGCATAGATATTTATGACTGTTATATCTTCCTGGAGGATAGTCCCTTTTATTAATATACAATGGCCTTCCGCATCTCTTATCACTTTTTTGCATTTGAAGTCTGTTTTGTCTGATATTATATAGCTACCCCTGCTCTTTTCTGTTTACTATTCTCATGGAGTATCTTTTTCCAACCTTTTACTTTCAGCCCGTTTGTATCCTTGTGTCTGAGGTGAGTTTCTTGTAAGCAACATATGGATGGCTCATGTTTTTTTATCCATTCTGTCAGCCTGTATCTTTTGATTGGGGAATTTAATCCATTCACATTCAATGATATTACTGAAAATGCACTATTTATTTCCTCCATTTTATTCTTTGGTTTTCATATGTCATCTTATTTTCGTCTCTCTTTTTACTCTTTTGGTTATCCTTTCTGCTTTTCTTTCTTCTATACTCTCCTCCAAGCCTCTCTCTCCTGTCTTTTTCTTTCAGGTTCTAAGGCTTCCTTTAATATTTCCTGCAAAGGTGGATTCTTTTTTGCAAACTCTCTTAGTTTCTGTTTGTTTGTGAATACTTTATATTCACCTTCATATTTGAAGGACAGTTTTGCTGGATAAAGAATTCTCGGCTGGCAGTTTTTCTCTTTCAGTTTCCTAACTGTATCATACCACTGTCTTCTCGCCTCCATGGTTTCTGAAGAGAAATCTGCACAAAGTCTTACTGGACGTCCTTTGTACATGATCGTTTGCTTCTCTCTTGCTGCTCTGAGAATTTTCTCTTTATCTTTCACATTTGACATTCTGAATAATAGGTGTCTCGGTGTAGGTCTATGTGGATTTATTCTCATTGGGGTACGGTGTGCTTCTTGGACATGTAAGTTCATTTCTTTCGTGAGAGTTGGGAAATTTTCAGCTATTATTTCCTCAAATACTCTTTCTGCCCCTTTTCCTTTCTCTTCCCCTTCTGGATCTCCCATGACACGTATGTTCTTGCATTTTGTGCTGTTATTCAACTCTCTGAGCCCCTGCTCAATTTTTTCCATTCTTTTCTCTCTTCAATTTTAGCTGCTCTGTCTTCGGTATCACTTATTCTTTCTTCTATCATTTCGAGTCTGCTGTTGTATGCCTCAAATGTGTTTTGACTTCACCTATTGTGTGTTTCATTCCCATGAACTCTGTTATTTTTCTGTTCAGGATTTCAAATTCTTCTTTGCGTTCGCTCAATGACTTCTTGATGCCATTTATCTCTTTAACTATATTCTTTTTCTTCTCATTAATTTGATTTTGGAAATTTGTACTCATCTCACTGATTAGTTCTCTCAAATTCTGCATCTCTTCTGGGACTTTGCTGTATTTCTTTTCTTGGGCCATGTCTTCTATTTTCTTAGTATGGCTCGTAATTTTTTGCTGGTGCTTAGGCATCTGGTTAGTTTGTATTTTACCAGATCACTGTGATAGAGCTTTCTGTCTGGGGGCTAAGAGTCCTGTGATTCAAACTTTCTGAGACAGTTCTCCAGACTTCTCTCGTATCGCCCCCCTTTTCCCAGCTAGGAAATATTTCCACTGCCTTCTGAATCCTCAACAATCAGTCCCTGTTAGTAGAGGAGGAGATTGGGAGGTTTGTATATCTTTAGCCCCTTGCAGGCTCCAAGACAAACAATGGCGCAGCCCCACCCAGCCTGGAAGGGCTCTCGGGACAGGGCAGACCAAATCTGGGAGTGAAAAGCAGGGTCAGCCCCAGGCTCTCTCTCCCCTCTCCTGTATAGTCCTCAACAATTAGTCCAGGTAGAAGAGAGGCTGGTTGTGAATGTCGGATATCTCCAGTCCTTCCTAGGCTCCCAGGGCAACCACAGTGTGAAGGGTCTGTGGGGCTCCGCAGTCCAAATTTTCAGGTCAGAACCTGAGTCAGCCTAAGGCTGTGTCCCTCTCTCTCCCCTTTCCGGGAGTGGTAGATCCCTGGAGCCCCCTTTGTCTGTGGTCTCAGGCCCAGAGGCCTGAGAATTCTGAAGAGTGTGGGGGAGGGCGCCGGCAACAGCAGAAGCTGCTACTTCTGACTCACAGTTCTGTCGTTGCGATCTCCCTCTTCTGTCCCTCTCTCCTCTGGGTGGTATGCAGTCTTCACCTGCTGTCCTAAACCCTACAAGATCTTTTTCAGGGCTGTTTCAGCTTGTCCTCTGGCTATTTTTCTGGAGAAGAGATTCCCGTGTCTTACTAGTCCGCCATTTCCCGGAAGTCCCCATAACCTTTTATTAGGTCTTGCTTCTTCCATCCTTGTGCCCCCTATATGTGACACCAGAGTGACCTTCAAAATGATTATATCCCTCTCGTCCAAAGCTTCCTAAGGATTTCCACCTCACACATTCTCTCCTGTCCTTATTGTAGTTTACAAACACACTTCCTACTCCCACCACCCCCTCCTTTTTAACTTTACTTTCCCTTTCCCTCATTTGGCTCCAGATACTTGTCCTCTTGCTATTCCTTGAATTTAAGCGCATTCCAGCCTCAAGACCTCTGAATTTGCTGTTTTTTTCTCGAATTCTCTTCGCCTATGTAACTGCTTGGCTTGCTCCCTTATTTTCTTCAAGTCCCTAATTAAATATCCCTTATCAGAGAGACCTTCCCTGAATTACTTATTTCTCATCGCCACCTCTATAACTCTGTCCCTTTACTCAACAATAAATACTAATCTGTATTTATTGTTAACAATACTAAAAATACTAACAATACTAACTTGTTAGTATTTATCACTTGACATTAGTATTTTATTGTCTAATGCATATTTTCCTCCTATAACATAAACGTTGTGATAGCAGAGACTTAGGTATTGTTCACTGCTGAATGGAACAATTAAGAAACTACTAGCATACAGTGTTTAATAGCAACTATTACTTCCTCAAAAAATATCATAGTGCTTTTTAATATTAAAGGAACGGAAAGAGATTAATATCTTTATGTAAGGAGAGAACGACTCTTGTATTTCTTTGAACCTAAGATGCCACAATTGTAAGACACACTAATTTGCGTACCAATCAGAAAAAACCTTGCCAATTAAACTATGACACAAAGCATTTGTATTACTTAGACATTTTATTTCATACTAACTATACAAGCTGTTGTAGACTTAGATAATATTTAAATACATCACTCTTCTCCATATATTAAAGAAAAGAGAAATAAGTTGGTTAAAGTGGTCCTAAAATGTCATTACTTTCAGTGTCTAACTTTTCTGAGTTATTTCTCAATCCTGAGTTGTCAAAAGCCATGCTTTACTACCTAACATCAATCTCTGTGCCATCAAGAGTGCTGGGAATACGGCATTTTATGCTCAGTAAGCATTGCTGGAATTTTTTTTACAAGTCACTGATACTTATTCTGTAAGTTTTAGTTCACGTGTGCAGGCAATGAGAGCTACGTCATTATAGCTGCCAGATGACAGCGACTGTGAGATGCCTCTGGATTTCAGAAATGTTAAAATATTTTTTAGAGTGCATCTTAGAATCCATAAAATGTTTCCCTCCCAATACAAAATACTCAAACACACTGCCTTAAGGTCTCTTCATAATTTTTGTAGTTTGTATTGCATATTCATTTTATGTATGGTCTCCCCCCAACCCCCATGAGGATTATAGCAGAAAGAATCCTCTCTAGAGGTCTATAAAAGATAGCATTGATTGTGTGTGTGTTGGTGTGAGGATACTAAGGAAGTTTTTACTATCACTTTGTCTCTGTTCCTAGTGTACTACTTTTCTTTCTACTTGGATTTGTGAGGGGAATTGAGGAAGAAAAGGGATAGGATGGAGAAGGGGAGAAGGAGACCCCAGCACAAAAATTCTCCTTGTAGATGTTACCACAATTGGAAAAGTTATTTTCAGTAGTAGATCTGCTCTGAAATGGTATAAGCAAGGTTTCTTCAAAGGTTTCATCTGAGCTTGCAATGTAGCACTTGGCTCTATAATGGGTGATTTCCATTCCTTAGGTGGGTTCCATAAAGCTATTGCATTGAGAAAATTTAAAATGTGACGATGATGATGATGAGAGAAACTCTTTCCATTGTATGCTTCTAATCTGGAATTTATTTCACATAACCACTTGCATTTTCAGTGAACTGACATTTTTAAAAGCAAAATTCCATAATATAAGCAATTCGAAATATTTGTGTTCTTAAGGATCTGTGTATGTTTTAAGCAACATTGTTGCAGTAACATGAAATTTGCAATAGAGAAGAAGGTAATCTTGAATACCCACTCATTTCAGAGTAATCATTTTTTGTTTGTTTGCTTTGTGTTAACCTTCCTCCTGCCCACCCCCCCTTTGCAGTAAGACTATTAAATTCAAACTATAAGCAGAATAACGTTCCTTCTAGTCTTGCTCATTTAATATTAACTGGAACATAAATCAATATCATTTAAACATTTGTGTTCTTGGCTAAGAATTAGGTTAATACTCCTGGCCTATATATTTGAGATTAATTTAAAAGAATACAGAAGTGTTTTAGTTTTTTGGATATTTTTGTTGTACATGTAAAACACATGGGTCCACAATTCATTATCTCTCTCAACTCTTGGCTATTTCCTCCAGAAAGTATCTAATTGGTACTTCCAGGGTGTGTGACATCTGATGGAATGCTGACTAGTTGAGATGCCATTCTCTCTAGCGGATTTAATGTAAGCTTGGCCAGTATATTCAGTATTCAATAAGCTTTTGTATTTTCTGAAAGGGTGAAAAGTGAAAGAATTATCAGTCCAGGTAGAAACTGATACCACTCTAGTGCACAAATCTATTCCTCATACTATTTTAAATAGGAGCAGTTGTCACGCTGACTGATACAATTTTTCCTTTCCAAGAATACAAAGACATGGTGGGGGAAAGGAGGTAGGAAATGTGGGGTCAATAAGAAAAACAAGTAGGAACTAGGTCAACTTTACATTTATTTGCATGTTCATCTCATTTCACTTTTAAAAAAATTGACTATACTCCCAGTATTGAATTAACCCTGGTTAAATTTCTAAGACTTACATTTTCCAAAAAGTAACTAAAACTCAAATTCATAGAGAATCTTTTATTTTTGCATCTACACATAAGGTAGGATAAAAACATTTTCTTGAATGACAATATGAAAATATTGATTGTTCATGATCAGTAAAGTGGGGATGATACCAGTAAAAACAAAAGGAAGCTACAAGCTAAAGACAAAAGGAGCCTGAGTTCCTGGTGCATTGGCCCAGTCATAGTCCCTGACTATGAACTGCCACACTAGCCTTGAACTACCTACTCTAGTCTTATAAGACTATCTCTTTAAAAACATAATTATAGTAGTAATAATAATAATAATGATAATGTAATAATAAAACCAATTTGTAGCTATTGTGAGAATTGAATTAAATGAGACAAAACATGATGCACATTAAACACTCAATACATTTAAACTATTATGCAGGTTATTAGGTGAATTAATCAAATAAAATATCTAAAGAAAGCAAAAAACAACAACAACAACAACAACAAAAAACAATCTAGAAAAATGAGGCAACGCTGCTATTAATATTACCTCCTTTTACTGGCATCAGGTGGCCGTGAACAGACTTAATTGGTAAAACAGGTTCACATTAATTTCTTGTTACATTTACAGTGTATACCACAGTTGGTAGTTATGATTTTGGAAAGAGAAAACTGTGGAACTTCTAAAGATAAAGATCCTTTTTCCCTCTACGGAAATACTAACATATTCCCCTCTAGAGATACTAACATATAAGTGCTACAAAAATATAAATCCTTATATTTTCCTATACTGATTTTGTAGTAGTAAGTGAAAAAAAGGGATATCAGCATTTAGTACATCTATAATATTGCAGACTACAAAAACTAATAATTCAAATTAATTTTCTTAGATGATTCCATTTCTTGGGGAATAAATGACTTTTTTTTTTTGGTCAAGTGGTATTTAAAAATGGCTATGACTGTTCTCAGGAACTTTTCCCTTAGCGTCCTAGCATAAAATAACATGATTGCTGCAATACTATAGAGAATTAAGTCCTCATTAACTGAACAAAAGGAGGGAACTTGTATTGCAGATTGTTTAATACACTATTATGGCTCTAGAAAGGCATCAGACATCCATATGCTTCACCTTTTGTTCCAGATGAGTGCTAGAAGAGGAGAAAAATCAGTTTGTACTCCCTAACCTAGGAACAGGGCAGGAAAAGTCCAGCCTGACACTTAAGCGTTATCCATTAGCCACCCTATTATCAAGGATGATCAAGAACCTTTATATAACTCAAGTAAACATATATTTGTTAGTCTCTTTTTCCCTTTCTACCCACCTATCTCCTACTTAGATCTATATCTTTCCTATCTGAATGCCAGCTTTTTAGTATCTCTTTTAAGCTACATCTTTTATATTTACACAGATATTTAATTTTCTACTTGGGTTTATTCACTTTGACTTATTGTTCCTTTTCCTTGTCTCCCCTGAACATTTCTTTTTACCTCTTACTACTTTACAACCATTGTAAAGTTAGAGTATAAGTCTAACTCTTAAATGCATAATATTCTATACTCATTTATTGGAAACTTATTGATTAATGTAGGATCATTATTTTTTAAAAGTAGGAAATAGAGATAAACAAAGTGAATATTAAAAAAATACATAATACAAACATCCAAAGATACTACTTCCTTGTTTGCACCTTAATTCACATAACCATTTCCATAACTGTAAAGGACTAAATTGATAATAGTAATATGGATTTTGAAATTGTTATCAAAAATAGAGAAAAAAACTGATACAAACGATGAGATTCTTGTAATTCTAGCTAAAGTTAGAAAGGCCTGTGTCTGTATAAACCATTTCCTAACACTCAAAAATCAAATCCTTCTGAGAGTAATAAAAAGCAGAAAGGCAAAGAACCTCGTTTAAAATATAACTATAATCCTTTTGTGGTTCATAAGCATGATGAATGGGTGTTCACGCATTTGTGTGAGATGTGCCTCCCTCAAACCTTGTTACAACATTGGCACATTACCTGTCAGACGTTTAAAAAAAAAAAAAAAATATATATATATATATATACATATATATATATATATATATATCACTATACATTTCCAAACAGACAGTTATTACATTAATCCAAGTTTAAGAGAATGTTGTTTATGATAACAAAGAGTAAATAGTCTTTTGACATGCCACTTCTAACAGTAGGAACAAATGCAGAACACTAAAAAATAATTCTGTTTTGGAGATGAAAAACTTGCCATAAGCACGTGCCTTCAACTACACAGTATAATACACCTACTTCTCTAGAGGATAAGCACTGAGCAGTCTCAATATTCTAGAACACAGTTCTCTTAATCTGAAGGCAAAAGTTTCTAAATGGTAAACACTTGCCCAAAAATCCATTATCTACTTGGTAAGAGAAAGGGAGGCCAACCTAGACCTTACCTAAATTATTCTTTGTAGAATGCCAGAAGACCCCCAGCAGGAATATAAAAGGCACTAGAAGACTAGTTCTTATCTGTTTTAAATCACCAACACAATGGTTCATGATTATTAATAAGAGGGCAGAGTCCTACAAACTTCACTGGCCCACCTAGGAATTACAGCAATTTTTATTCATGACATGCTTGAGTCAAAGGATTAAATTATGGTTGGAATACTCTAATTAAGAAGTTAATAAATGTATGCTATAATTTGAAAAGATTCTCATAAATACATTGACATAGGATTTTTGGTACAAAAGGGAAAATTTCATGGAAAATTCATTTATGTGATTCCCCCAATTATATAAAAATGCAGAATAAAGCATCTTTAATTCTTGTAGTGTAACTGCTTTAAATACCTCATCCAACAAATATGTGAGTGCTACAGTGTATCAGGCACTCTTCTAAGTACTGGAGACAGAACAGTGAAAACAACAGACAAAAAATCCTTGTCCTCATAGAACTTACATTTTAATGGAGAGAGACAAAACGAGCAGTTTTTCTATTTCTCTCGTGCCTTCTACTGCGGAAACGTCAAAGTTTAATTCAGTTCTTTTACTCTCGCTTTATACGTGTAAAACAAGTACAAAGGGATGAGATCTCAAACCTCTATTTTAAAATAAAGCTTTGATCAGTCACTCTTAAAATAAACTGCTAGGGGAAGCGGATGTGGCTCAAGTGACTGGGCTCCCGTCTACCATATGGGAGGCCCGGGGTTCGATTCCCAGGGCCTCCTGGTGAAGGCAAGCTGGCCCTTGCCCATGGAGAGCTAGCGCAGCAAGATAAGGCAACAAAAGGAAACAAGCAGACACAGAAAAACACGCAGTGAATGGACACAGAGAGCAGACAGTGAGCACAAGTGGCGGGGGGCTGGGGGGGGAATAAATAAATAAATCTTTAAAAAAATTATTAAAAATAAAATAAAATAAAATAAAATGCTAGGAGGCAGTAAGACAATTCTTCATAAAAAATTCAGAACTCCAAAAAAAAAAAATGGGGCAGAAAAACAAAATACAGATTTAGAGGAAGGAATGTCTTCTTTCTGATTTTCCTTTTAAAAGTCAAAGCATTTTCCAAGCAGCCTACATTTTCAAACATGCCCCATTTTTTTTCCAACTTCCTTCTTACCTGCTGTGATTAAAGAAAGAGACACAATGCCTCTTCATTAGCAAAACAGTGTTATAAATGTTCTTTCATTATCATACTTTTTGTATTTTCTTTTATAAAGCTGGTTAAATGGTACATACATTAACTACATATATTAACATACTTGTTTATACCACAATTTAAACAAAAAAATGCGGCTTTAACTAACTTTTACAAAGTGGAGCCTATAGAGATTCTAACTATTATCTGCTATTAAAATTAATCATTTTGTAAATTAGTAACTGGTCAACTCATGAAAGATTTTGAGTCCATATTATTTTAAAACCTAGTAGTTATCTGAAGTTTTATTTTCTTACTGGAAAGGAATGTACAAAAGCAAAGCTTTCAGTTTAATACAAGGAATTATGATCTATTCAAGTACTCAAGTGACAAATTTAAAAGTCAAATTTTGGTACCCTTTTAATTTGTGATTTTCATAATTATCTTGATGTTTTATATTGGCTCTCTAATATTAGGGCACTGAAAATAAAAACTGAAAAGAAAATAAATTTCAATAAAACATGTAAAAGACCAAATTTTATTCTATTAAAATGTGTTAATATTACTTATAATTAGGGAATAGATCACTGTTTGTACGACTACAAATTAGAAAAATACCACAACAAATTAATGGAAAGCTGGCCCGCACGGTGAGCTGGTCCAAGTGGTAGATGGCCCACGCGGAGTGCTGGCCCTGCACAGAGAGCTGGCGCAGCAAGATGATGCAACAAAAAGAGACACAGAGGAGAGAGAATAAGAGATGCAGCAGACCAGGGAGCTGAGGTGGCACAAGAGATTGAGTGCCTCCCTCCCACTCTGGAAGAGCCCAGGATCAGTTCCTGGTGCTGCCCAAACAGAGGACAAGCACAGAAAAACACACAGAGAGCAGACAGCATGTGCAAAACAACAGGGGAAGGGGGAGAAATAAATAAATAAATCTTAAAAAAAAAAAAAAAAAAAAAAAAAAAAGAAGGGGACTGGTTAAGTTACAATATATCCTTATACTGGGATATTATATAGCCATTAAAAATTATGCCACAGAGGAATGATTAATGGCATTGGCTTACAAAATTAAACCATAATTAACCAATACTGAGTCTCTCTACTCTTGTCCTCATAGTTATAGATACTTGCTACCTCCATATTACACCATGAAGACAAAATATATTCACATGCGTTTACTTGTTATCTAACAACTAAACCCAGATAAGCTGAGTTGATGGTGTCACACACATGTGCTGGAAATGTACACTTCCTAGTTCAATTTTACATGAGCAAATATGTAAGGAACACAACTCTTTAAAAGATGAACAAAGAACTACAATTTCTAATCAATTATACATATGCAAAGTTTAAAAACCATCGGAATAACAGGAACTTTATCCCAAGGATTACAAGAAACATGTTAGGTAGCCGGTATTAATACCTTACTGGTGTCCTAAGGGTTAAGATTCAAGTACCCTATGTTATGAATGTTTGTTTTGTAAGTTCACAATGTTTACTGAACACTTATAGTTTATGTATGTTCATGTATGAATGATATACTTCAATAAATTGTTTTTTTTAAAAAAAAGATTCGGTACCCTGCACATCTGAACAAGTGACTTTAAAAAAAAATCATTCATATAGTTTGAACATTATGGCTCGAGGTTATGTCTCACTTTTTTAAAAAAGGAACCAATCAATAGGAAGATATCAGGAAACTAAATTGACATGACTACTCAAAAAGTAGAAACTTTATCAACCTATAATTTCTGAATAGCTTATCTTTTAAATGGGATTTCAACAGACTTATGTTCTAGTGAAGAGTAAACTAATGTGACAACTAGAGAACTAGAGATTTTTCTCTAAGTTTTAAAACTGATCCCCTCCTCAACCAAAAAAAAAGCACAAGATAGTGTTGCATTGGGGTGGTCAGGTTATGGCAGTTTTTCTTTTCTACTTTCCAATTTTTCTTTAATGTGCATATTGAAAAAGAACAAGAAAAGAGATATTTAAAGAACATGTGATTATTTACAGGATCACTATCAACGTAGCAAACTTTTAACATGTAACAAAAGAAATGAGTTCAGTGTTGAGAAAGGTTAAAAAGAAAAGAGACATATTCACACAAAGATGCAAAAGTTTCCTACATGTGTGACTTCTATGTTTGTTATTGCTCAATAGGCAGGCCACTGGGAATGTAAACTCCTTCTAAATGAGAGAGGAAGGACAGATACTTACTAAGTCAAACCAAGTCAAACCAGCTACCTTCAAGACAAAAACCCATACTATTCGGATGTACTTTAAAATCAAAACATGCCAACAGAGAAATGCTACTTTCTTCAGCATTTTTGTACCAATATACTTTCTCATCATGTTAGTACAAAATAATACAAACTTGGTATAATCTATCAAAAAATAAGCTTTGTTTTCCATTTCTCCCTCATACTGTCTCAAACACCCAGGCATCAAGTACAGAATAATAAATAATAAACACAAAGAATGATATACTTAAACTTATTTATGTTGATAGTAAAGAAGTTGAATCCTTTCTTTTTGATGGCATGAGTACGCAAAAAGAATTTTTACAAAATCAAATTATAGTTTAAATATTGTCAACTGCACAATTTAACTGTCCTAGTTTTTCAGACTTCTTTCAAAATTTACAAAATTCAAGTATGAAATATACTGCATACCTTGGAATGTTCTTTGCTATCAGTCAAAACGAAAATAAACAGTTTCATTATTACTTCATATCAAATGTTAGCTCTATACATATTTCATATTCACGATAACTACCTTGGTTTTTGTATAAAAAGCCAATCATGTGTGCAAAAATTCAATTATTTTCCCCCATTTATTCCAATACAGTGGATTATCAACTATAGCAATGTTTGTATAGTGAATCAAAAATATTGAGGAAGGGAGTCAATATTTTGTTTGCATTTAGATGACAGAGGTAGCCTTTGCTTTAAAAAGTTTTATCTTCATGCATTGACTACTATATTTAATTCGGATGAACAACAAAACAACTGGAAGGAAAAAAAAAAAGATTTTTGTTATACAGCAGACATACATAGTAATACTAACAAAAATTAAGTCAGAAAAATAATTAAGCTCATATTGAGATGTTTTAAACATAAAGATGTGACAAACATCTTTTCAATACTAAAAATTAATATTAGTTTTTATGCAAGTAATTTTACAGAATATAAATACTGAACAAAGTCCCTATCCCCACCCACCAAAGAAAGTACACAGGAGCCAACTTTTATGCCACACAGAAAAAAACCTGTAACAAAGTTAATAACAGATGTACAAACTATATTATTTACATTATTAAGATGTGACAAAAAATCAGAGCAATTTAAAATTATATCTGACACCCTGCTCTTGTCACAAATCACCAACTTTTTACTTTTGTTCACACCATGAATCATGGATATAAAATGTCAGCATTGAACTTGAATTGTTTTGCCACTGGGGATTTCTGTCATAATCACAATAGGATTTAAACATAGCAGCTCATATTTTAATGGCTTTTTGTTTATTCATACAGAAAGAAAAAACTTTTAATAAAGATAGTATGAGAAAATTAACTGCTTCGCAGGCAGATCAGAAATCTTATATAACTGATTTATATACATTAAGAGAAACTAATGTTAGTAAGTGGCTTAAGTGTATAACCTCAGAGATACAAGTTTTCTATTAAGCCTATTACTTATGACAGATCAAAATACTGCTCCAGTTATACATTTTAACATGCTTTTTGCTTTCTCTAAAATGATATGGCTAAGATAAAATTAACCCCAAGTGATTTCTAAATTTTTCCAGAAGCATTATTATACTGTAACACTGAAAACAGAACACCTTTTTATATGTTCAATATGTAAAACTAGTATACTAGTGAAAATATACACAGAAACACTAATAACGAAGTAATAAACTATGATCAAGAGATTGTTAGCCATCTGCCTTTGAAACTGATTATTTAAGTAAGGACAGAGTACATCCATAATTTCTGAATTAACAATGAAATTTCTATAGCCAGGCACTAATTTCAGTATGATATGCTTTTATTCAAATCATACTTAACATAAAAACACCATGCCCTATATTACTGATCAGTATATTGTGATCAGTGATGTATTGGGTATTTAAAATGATATTGAAGCATCTATTTGATATTTGGAGTATGACAATTATATGTTTTACAGAAAAGGAAAAAGAGGTTTGGAGAAATTAAGGTATGGGATTAAGAAATTAAGGAATGGGATTAAATATCACAATGCAAAAATCCCACAAATTGAAAACTCACAAATTGGTCCTACCCCTAATTCCAGAAATGGCAATAAAGATGTCACCACATTATGATGCAAACACAAATCTATCCTAGAACCTTTTAACAATTAACATTAGATTCAATGAGAAGGAGAAAAATGGAGGTAAGTCTCTTTATTTAAAATGAGCAGGGAAAAAAAACTCAAGTAGGAAGAAGTACTCAATTATAGTCTTGAGAAATTTAACAGGATTCAAGGGACAAATACTTCTTTTTAAAAAATTCTTTCAAGTTTGAATACTGGGAGTAGAACTTTTTTAAAGAGAGAGAGAGAAAAAAAAGCATATAGGAACACAATATATTCTAACCTGTATATGACTAAAATTTGAGTGTGATTTCTTAGAGATGTAAACTTGTGCCTTATATATTTTAGCATCCTTAGAAACTAGCACGGTATCCTTAACAAATGTTTCTTGAATTAAGAGAGGCATGATTTTCATAATTCTGACATTTTAGCTTTTGAGACAATGACAATATCAAAATTAGAATAGAAAAATTACGTAAAACAAGTGCATCTTTAAAAAGAAAACTTCACTGTCTTCTAAACTTTATTCTAAAATATTCAGGGAAGCGGCTGTGGCTCAATCAGTGGGGCTCCCGTTTACCATGTGGGAGGCCCCGGGTTCGGTTCCCGGGGCCTCCTGGTGAAGGCAAGCCCGCCCGCACGGTGTGGTTAGCTGACCCAGCGAGCACAGGCAGCAAGGGGGGGATAAATGAATAAATAAATAAAATCTTTAAAAAAAAAAAAATTCAGCTAACAATGATATTGGTCTTATAGCTAAAGGCTCAAACTTTTAAAATGTAAATGCTTGCAGAAAAAAAACTATAAAACTATCAGCTGAAATATTCTTTATACTAATAGTTTTTGAAAACTATGATTGTGACCCAGAGTAGAGTATTTTACTTTTTTCACACTTATATATGAATGCACACACATGTATATAAGTGCACAAAAGTGTCATGAAACAATATCTACCCTTACTATGAGCAATGCATTCATTTAATTTTTTTAAAATGCTGATTTCAACCCACTAAACTGATTTAACAACCATTAATGGGTCATGAAAAACACTGAAGTTTGAAAAACACTGCTCAGTACATCTTAAAAGGGGAAGAGGGAGAAAGGTTCAAAGGGAGCTGATACAGTTCTTAGTTTAGCTTTGAACAAAATATTTTGGATAAGTAATAGCATACTAAAAAATAAGAATTTTTAAAGGAAGTAGGGCAATTACCTCAACCTCAATAGCTTGAATACATTATATTTGTGAACAACTGAATAGAGTGGTATAGATGGAAAATTTACCAAATAAAACTACCCTTACTTTTTTACTTCAAAGTAAATTGTGTATTTTCCTAATTACATTTCCAAGAGGCATAGTAGGCATTATTAACAAAACCAAGGAAGAATTAAGAAATGTATAATGTCTAAGACAGCTCCTGGCCTAAGAAAGGGCTCCTGGGAATTATCTAGGGATTCTAACTTCCCTCAAACAGAACACCACTAATATCCTCCAGATTGGCTAGTCCAAGCCCTAGCCATCTCAAGAAAATGTTTACGTTATAGCTGGGTTCAAATGGAAGGTCAGTTAGCTTTAAGATTTGGGAAACTAGCAACAGCTTTTAAGCTACAGTATAAATCACTGTTAAAAAAAAATTAGCTTTCCAAATTGACAGAAAGTTTTGTTGTATTTCAGTGCTACCAGATTTTCTTAAAATATGTGGTAAGAAAATTGGATTTATTGAAAAAGCATTTATCTGCAAATCAAAAAGCTTTTCAGGTTTAGCCATATTATTTTAAAGGAATGATAACAATTAACTGTGATTTTTATCTTCTTTCTGACTTTAAAATTGTCTGTTTATAGCACGCAAACAAGATAAGGTGTTTATATTGTACAAATTCAGACTTGTTCTTTAGAAATTGTTTCTGTGAACAATACAGAATAGACACCAGCAGATTATTTTCTATTTCATTATATGCTGCACGAAAATCAATATGACTTTATTTGGGATAAGATGGCTAGGAATACATTTTATCATTTATATCTCAGAACAAAATGGACAGCATGAAAAGCTCAACATTATAAACAAAGATTGTGATCACACAATTCACTCATAGCATTCATCTAGGGGGAGAAAACTCAACAAACGAATTAACCATTACACACACACACACACACACATATTTTACATCAACAAGTGAACCAACCATTATAGAACATGGGGGTGAAGCAGGGTCTAGGAAATATAGAAAAAATTTCTCTATGCACATACAAGGAAAAAAAATGCCATTAAGCATCAACTACAACCTGGTTCCTATTGGGGTTCTACTTAGCATCTCTAAATCTTAAATACCTGCAGGACTGGAGTTATCTCTGTTTTACAGGTGCAAACACTGAGGCTTGGGAAGGCCATTTGACTAATCGAAGTGACACCAGGACATCACACTCTGCAAGATTTAAGCAAGGACCACTGAGTTCTTGGGAGGACAACCTCTCCCCTGGCTCAATACAGTCCACTTCACTAATACAAACTGCTTAAGGGACCAAGCCCAAGAAGAGGCCTATCACCTCCCTCTAAAAGAAAAAAGACTAATATATTTTACATCCCCTATTACCTTAAGTCATCCTAATGCTAAGCCTCCCAGGATATCCAACCATCATCACATGGCTTCTCTTTTTCTAAATGGTTTTCCAAATCCTAATCTGACTTAATATCCCATCTTTTTCATACTCTGTGCCCTTTGAAACTCACAATCTATCATTAGGAAAATCTCCTGTAAGTCCAGCCTTTCCTCTAACTGTGTCCTTCATCCTCGTTAATCTCCTGAGGATATCAATTCCAATACAGCACCCTCAACTGGTGTCAATTTTTTCTCCCATACACCACATACCAAATTGTCTGGTGGTGAGAGAAGTCCCTCCTAGCTTCTCATTTTGCTTCTAGACCACTTCTCCCATTTTCAGCAGTTCTTTTGAAGCACATGCCTTCAGGTAATACCACCTGCTACCCTTCCTTGTAGCAGTTATCTTGGGGCCCAAGGCTGACTCCACTTCATTGCTTGATGACTTTAGTACCGGGATTACTATTCTACCCAGCTCCCTCAAGTGGGAGCAGACAATCTAACGCAAGACTTCAAGGCTGAGTGTCAAGATCTGACTTCCTGGTTCACCCCTTATTAGTTGAGCATGTTGCTTTACTGCCCTGTGCTTCTAGATCCTCATCTGTAACATGAGAATAATAATAAAATCTATCTTATAAAGTTATTTTGTTAATTAGATAAGTTAATACATCGCCCTAACTACATAGTCACTACCCAATATTCTCCTCATGTTCTTTTTTTTTGGTTTGTTTGTTTGTTTTTGTTTTTTACCGGGAGGTCCCAGGGATCGAACCCGGGTCCCTCCATATGGGAGACGGACGCCCAACCAGTTGAGCCACATCCGACCCCATCTCCTCATGTTCTTTGTTCCCTCTTTTCCTAGTCTAGATTCCACAGCAAAAAAAAAATTTTTTTTAGGGGATACTGGGGACTGAACCCGGGACCGTGTACATGGGAACCAGGTACTCAGCCTCTGACCTACACCGACTCTCCAACAAAGCACAAATTTTAATCACTCCCTTGCACAGTCCCTCAACTCCTTTGCTCCTTTCTCAACATTTATACTTGCCTGGCCTAATCCCAATCTTGGTTAAATCTAACTCTTCACTTACTCTATGCCTGTACCCAGTCAGCTAAATTTGGCTGGAGAAAACACACAACCCTCAGGCGGGACACCATTTAAATATTTCAAATGGGTCCACTGCTTGGCAATCATACATTTCTCTAGATAATTCTGTCTCCAACCCTTCATGAAGACATTTCACACCTTCTCCTCTCCATTCAAACATCCAACAAGCCCTTCTTTCCTCACTCCCAGTCTATAACTGCCTCTTATTTCACAAGTAGAAACAACCAGAACTACCTCTTTCCCAAATCTGTCAACTTAATCAAGGACTTAGTTCCTCTAGTTATCCTGTCTTAAACCATCAACTGCCTCCTTTCAATCAGATTGTTCCTATTAGCATATAAGCTTGCTGTATCTCCAATCGCAAAATCAAGACAAACAGAAACCTTCCTGACCCAGCTTCTTTCCCATGTGCATACTCTGTGTTGAAACTTTTTGAAACTGCCTAAACTTGTCTCTACTTCTTCACTTATTAGTCTCTCTTCAAACTTCTCTAATCAGATCTTCATTCACAGCCCCCTACTAAATGGCTCTTGTCAACAATGGCCTTTAATCTAGCCAAATTCAATGGTCCAGCTTCAGTCTTCATCTTACATAACTTCTCAAAAGTATCTCTTTCTTGAATCCTTTTTCCACCCTTGGCTTCTGTAGCAGTTTGATATTGTTTATGAATTCCAAAAACAGATATTGGATTGTGTTTGTAAACTGGTCTGTTCCTCTGGGTGCATTAGACTGCATTAGATTCAGAGGTTTCACTTTTACTTTATTAAATCAAGATTAGGGTTTTTATTTGACCATATCACTAGGGCATGGAGGGTTTAGTCCCCAACCCCTTTGTGGGGCTAAAACAGACTCTCAGAAGGAAGTAAATACAGGAAGAAGGAGAACACAGCAGATATGCAGAATGAGAGAACTGTCCAGAGGCATGGCCCTGGGAAAAAAGATGAGCCTGATAGTCTACAGCTGACCTTGTGGAGAGACCACAGCAGCTGAGCCTAGGGGAAAGTGACAAGTCTTATGCTAGCCTACAGCTGAGAACGGAAGAAGCTGGGACCATGGTACCTTAGGAGGAAGAGGAAGGGTGAACCTTCACAGAGACCGGCAGCCATCTTGCTCCAACATGTGGCAACAGACTTTGGTGAGGGAAGTAAATTACACTTTATGGCCTTGTGACTGTAAACTTCTACCAAACACAAATACCCTTTATAAATGCCAACACAATTCTGGTACTTTGCATCAGCACCCCTTTGGTTGACTAATACAGTTTCCAAATGTTCTCTTTTCCTCATATCCAATCCCAAGCAAGTCCACTTGTTGAACCTCTACTGTGATGTCTGTAGTACAAACCAACTTTGTTACTCACCTGAAGAAAGTCTCCTCACCTGACTCCCTACTCTGTTCTGCCACAGAGAGTTTTCTGTGAGGGGGCAGCTGTACTGACTGTACCCTCTATTTAAAATATTTTTACCTAAGCTATCTAAAAAGGTTTAAAAAAAAGTGTGTGCGTGCATATATATATCTCCACATGCCTTTTTTCTTTACTTTAGTTAGGTTTGCTCAAAGGACACATTGACTACCCTACTATCAAAAGTAGCTCCTTCCCTGCCTCCCCATCCTCACTCTCTTTCCCCTCTTGGCTTTCTTTTTTTTCTCATAGCACTTATTACTATCTAGAATTGTATCAATTGTTTGTTTCATTATTTGTGTATTGTTTGTCTCTCCAGAGGAAATGTAGGCACCACAAGGGAAAGAATCTTGTCTTTCTGTTTATGGATGTCACATGATGTCCCATGTCTAAAAAAGTGCTTATACTTGTTGTGCACAAAGGAGGGGCTCAATAAATATTTGTTGAATGAACGAATTTAGTAAGTAGTGGTGAGGCTTTGAGCCCAGGCCACTATGATTCCAAAGCCTATGTTCTTTCCAGAATGTAATAGACAAGAAAATAAGATAAATAAGTATGAACCCAATTAAGCTACCTTTTCCCCAATTAGCTTACTACAAAACTATTTACTATGAATTAAAGATAAAGGATATGCCTCAAGTGGCAAACAAAATGGAAAAGCACTGCTGTTGAAAGAAGAAAACTACATATACTCCTGGGTTGATTAAAGGCAATAAGGGAAGCGGCTGTGGCTCAATCAGTAGGGCTCCTGTTTACCATATGGGAGGCCCCGGGTTCGGTTCCCGGGGCCTCCTGGTGAAGGCAAGCCCGCCCGCACGGCGTGGTTAGCTGACCCAGCGAGCACAAGCAGCAAGGGGGGGATAAATGAATAAATAAATAAAATCTTTAAAAAAAAAAAATAAATAAAAATAAAGGCAATAAGATACATGAAACAAAAATAAAACTGATTTTTAAAGATTCCTTTAAATATCAAATTGCATTAGAGCAGTTAAACTGGAATTTGATCTACAAAACCACACATTTTAAAGAAAAAAATCCCAGTTATTATGAAAGATGATAGTTACAGGTTTTGATATCTTGAAAACTTCATTAAATAGAAAATTGTGTATTAGGGGTAGTGATAGTTATTTAAACAAACTGTAATAAAACTGGGATATCAAAAGATACATTAATTCACTTACGTTCTTAACATTAATTCAATTCTTATATTGATCACATGTTATAGCTAAACTCTACATATGAAGTTGATGAGTTAAAGCTGGTTGATGGGCACATGGAGTTAATTATACTATTCTACTTTGGTATGTGGTTGAAATTCTCCAGAATAAAAATTAAAATTAAATATGAATAGCCTACACTTTGGTTTCTATGTGTGTATACAACTTAAAAACAAGTGTATGTAACTCAATAATAGGAATACATACATTAATTACCAGAAGATGATTAAGACAGACATAAGGCAATAATCTACTTACAGGAAAATGTCTAGTTGACTGAAACCAAGGTTTCTATTTTGTATAGTACCTTAATAGGAAACTATAGGTTTCCAAGCCAAATACTTTTGGGTTAAGTGAAAGAACCCTACTGAAACAATTTACAAATCATTCACTAATTGACACAATAGATATAATAGACCATTTAGATTCTTAAGTCTGGGGCTTTTAAAGCCATGTGGTATTATTAAACTTAGGGTGACATAGTTCTTTAGAAGCCTAAAAAGTTCTCTCCCTAAACCTAGCAAGAATTCACTCTCCTTTAGAAATACTGAAAGTAAGAGCAACAATTTTTTTCATAGAAGCATTTAGGGGCAGGGGAAGCTTGTGATAAGCATTTAGAATATGGTATGATAGGTATACATTGTCAAATATGTTAAGTGTATATAAGATAAGGTCTGTGGGTTAATGATTTAACATATTTTCTACTCTACCTTCAATAAGGACAACAATTAAACCATAGAAACTATTTTAATGTCCATTGTATCTCATATATGGGTTCTCAAGTACAAAAGCTTAGGCAGCACTTACTTGGACCTCACAAAAGGAAAAATTAAAAAGCTTTCGACATTCACAATAGATTTTTTTTGTTGTTGTTTAACAATTTATAATGAAAGTACAAATTTGTAAGACTGACATGCAAACATTATATGAAATCAAATTTTCTTTCATTTATTCTTTAGGTACATATTTAATAAAAGCCTACTATGTGCCATATAGTGTACTACTACATTCTGAGTATAAAGTAGTGAAGCACTGTCCTGGAGTTCATAGTCTAGGGGGAAAGGAAGAATAATAAATAGATTCTTATTTATAGCTGACGATAAATGCTATGAAATAAACTAACAGAGTGAAATGTAAGAAATTGAGGGGATATGGCAAACACCTGCTTCTATCAAGGACCGCCTTCCCCCCTGCCTCCCAAGGAGGCAACCTAAAGTGAGACCTGGAGGATGAAGAACCAAACATTCCTCATCCCCACCTCTGGAGTATTTTAATACAAATCCCATTCATATCATTTCACAAATAAATAGTTATAAATGTATCTCTAATAGAAAAAAAAATCTTAAAAATGTATAACTACAATGCCATTATCACACCTAACAAAATTAATAATTTTAATACCCAGTCCATATTCAAAAATCTCAAAATCGCAAATCTCTCAAAAAGTCTCTTACAATTCGTTTCTTTGAATCAATAACCAAAATAGGACCACATGTTACATGTGGTTGATATGTTACATAAATCTCTTCTGAGCAATAACAAACAATTCCTGTTCTCTTTTTGTCATGCCATGTATATGCTGAAGAAACTGGCTCATTTGTTTTTGTAGAATATCACATTCTGGATTTAGCTGTTTCCTTCTTATGGTATCATTTAACATGTTCTTCTAACCCCTGTGTCTCCTATAAGCATGTACCTAGATCTAAAGGCTTGATTAAACTCAGATTCAATTTTTTGGCAAGAATACTTCAGAGGTGCTGCAGTGGACTTCTTATTGTATCACATTGGATGCACAAACGTCTGGTTAGGCTGCTTTTGGTGATGTTATTATTCATCACAGTTGGTTAGAGAAAGGAAGTGTGTACCTGGCACAGAGGACAACAATGTGGATCCTGAGGCAAGAAAGGACGTCCTGAGGCAAGGAAGAGCTTGTCTATTTGTGAAATAAAGGAGACAGCGAAGCTGAAGAAGATACGTTTAGAGGTTTATAGATGGGTGGTGGGGAGGAAGATTAGGGAGGTTCCCATTTAAAAGGATTTAAAACATTAATCTTAAAATGCTACAGCATAATAACTGGGATGGCAACCTTTTAGAAATGGGGAACAAGCTTCAGATTTCTGTACTATTATTTATAGGATAAATGGATAGAAAAAGGATTCAGGGGATAGCCTGGAACAAGTAGGGGCAAATGGTAGTTGAAGTAACTGCTGTATGAGATTGGGCTCTGTCTCATTTTATCCTGCACTCAAAACAAACCTGTTATTTACTCTTATTTTATTTCCATCTAAAAACCCAATAGGTGAACACAGCTACTAGAGGGCATTCTAGGGTCCAATTTAGGAAGAAAAAGAAAAGCAACAGAGCCTCAGTACACTCTCCAACAGTATTTCTATAGACACAGAGGATGTGGGCTGACATATTAAGCCACTGGCAACCACTGGACTGGATCTGGATTAGGGGGAAATAGGAACTAACTGACTTGTATTAACTCTAATTTCTGCTAAAGTTTCTGAATGGTATACCTGTCAATTCCCAAAGATTTCTGAATTACCATGTATTTTCAGAAATTGAGTAACTTTCATACTAAGAAAGGCTAGAGCACTTGCTTTTACTTTACAGATGAAACCAAGAGCTAGTGAAGTAACTGAAATTATACAGCTAGATAGTTGCATAACTGGTCCCAGAACAAAGCTGTCCTACATTAGTGTTCTTTTCACTATACATGTTATTTCCTAATCATAATAACTACCATTTTGATTTTTTTTCCTCCTAATTGTACTTGCTTTAGTAATCACAGATAGCTTCAAGTTCATATTTTATTGCATCTACTGGCTGTTTATTTTTTCATTTCAATTCCCCAAAGACACATGTTTCCTGAATGATGAGATATGAGTACACTATTTTTCCTACTGTATATGAAGAATCCCTCTCAAAACACATGTACATAAAAATAAATAATCAGTATAATTTCAGGATTATGGGTAATAAGATTGTTAGAGTGAATATAACTCCGTGTGATAGCCTAGGCAATGTTTAAAGTAAAGGTCCCAAACTTAAATACCTTTAGGGACCAGAAAAATACAGTGAAGAAGTAAAACAGGTCGCTACATTACAGAAAGGAGAGCTGGGCACAGTGGCAAACTGGAAAGTATAAGCCCCAGCTCTAGATACTTGTGGTCATTGGCAGAAATAGAAACTCAGTGTTCCCAGATCTTTCAATTTTTAAAGAAAAATAACCAGAATCTGGTTATTTTGTGCATGAAATTTAAAAAGGCTGGTAACAAAATAAAAATGTAAAATACACTATTTGAGTCAAACCAAGGATATCTGCAGGATAAATGAAAATTATTCTCCACACCCTACCTCATTTGCAGCCTCTGGTTTAAATGCCTTTCTGCTGTCAGTCACTGAAGTCTATAAAATAAAGCTAAATGATATATCCCAAATATTTTTATAAACTAATATAATACTGGGTCTGTACTATCATGCTAGGTACAACATACCTGCTTGTTAAAATACAGTATTTTACTTACTTTGCACCTACATCTGTGCAGATGTTAGAGTACTTGCAATCACTTAATATCTCCTGTGAAACTCAGGAGCAAATTATCTTTTTTTGCACAAATAATTTCCAACAACAAGTATTCTCTCTTAAAAATCTAAATTTATTTTCTTAAATGACAATAATTACTGTTCCAGATTTCATTTACCAACTAAATATAATCAAAATAACACAATGGTTTGGATATTCAAACCATTTCCCATGTTTGCTGGTGGTCATTTCTATTTCCTAAAGGAATGTGTTTTGATAATATCAACAATGAAAACATATTTCATCTCAAAGCACCTTCTTAGAAAGATCGATATAGTAAGGCCAAATTTTCAGATTTGAATCTTTTTACTTAAATTCATAGAATCAAAGTCAAAATACTATACAAACCTCAAAACATCATATATTTTGAATAAGAAAAACTCCAAGATACTTAAAACTAAGGTTAAACAAGCAGTTTTTAGATTAGGAGCTCTACATAACAAGTAAAATATCATTTTGGGTCAGATACTATTTGTACCAGTTTTGTTCTTATTCAACAACTTAAGAAAGTATGCATTAATTTCTGGTTTGAACTTTTGATTTTTTTTTTTTTTTAAATTTCTGGCCTGGTTCATGATTCAGTATACAAATAATTATTTAAATTCAATTCAGAATTCAGCAAATTATTTCACTTTAGCTTAGTATTCAGAAGTAAGCACATTTTAAATTTACAAAGTATAGCATTAATTTAAAAAGTCCTGAATCTTTGATACTAAGAGCTTTTAAAGAACAACAGTGTTGCCCTTTTGCAACACAGCATACTATATACTCTATCTTTATTAAACATATATTACATAACATGATTTTATTAGACACTTCATAAAAGTGGGAAACATTCAGTGTTTACAAATAGTAAGTGTGCAATATAAGGTAAAGGACTTAAAAACCTCAGGGAAATAATCATTACTACCCAATTGTGGAAAGAATCTAGGCTTTAGTGTTATACAAAACTGGGTTCAAATCCTGGTTCTGCCAATTCTTAGTTGATTCCTATTCTGCAAATGAAGGTATCTTTATCCACTTTGCAGTAGTAACTCTCTGCATTGTTGTGAACCAAATGGGACCTAGCAAAGTATCTGGAAATATCATACTCTTTAAAAAAAATTTTTTTTTCACCCTGAATTTACTGCTATCAACCACAAGTAATTTTTCTAAAATTTAATTCATCATCCTTTCTATATAATTGGCTCTTCCTCCCATCTTCTTGTTTTCTATAACAAGTCATTTAAGTACACTGCCTTTTTAATTTAGTTGTTAAGGTAAAGCAGCAGTTTACCTAATTATAAATTATATATACCAGTATAGTGGGGGCCAGGGAAACTTCTGGTAGAATCAAGACCTTTAATTTGGTAGAAGTGCTGTTCTGCAGGGTAGAAGGTGGTAGAGGTCAAGCCCTAAAGGTGGTCAACATAGTTCTCTCCATGGATAATTTATGAAACTGTCTCCCAACTTCTGACTAGAGTATAGATAGGCCAGTAATTCTCAAACCTCAGTACGTGTAAGAATCAACTGAAGGGAAGCAGATATGGCTCAAGCAGTTGGGTACCCGCCTACCATATGGGAGGTCCTGAGTTCGGTTCCCAGTGCCGCCTAAAGAAGACATGCAAGACAGCAGGCTAATGTAATGGGCTGGCGTGGTAAGTAGATGCAACAAGATGATGCAACAAAGAGACACAATGAGGAAACACAATAAGAGACACAACAAGTGGGAAGTGGAGATGGCTCAAGCCATTGGGCACCTTCCTCCCACATGGGAGATCCCAGGTTTGGTTCCCGGTGCCTCCTAAAAAGAAGAGGAACACACAATGAACGGACACAGAGAGCAGACAGAGAGCGCCAACAAAAAGGTGTGTGTGTGTGTGTGTGTGTGTATAGAAATAAAAATAAATCCTAAAACAAAAACAAAAACAAAAACAATCAACTGACAGATCCTAAGGCCACAGATATTCTGATTCAGTGGTTTGGAATTGCACTCATGGCTCTGCATTTATAACAAGCTCCAGGTAATGCTGATGCTGCTGGCCAGTGGACCACACACATCCAGACCAAAGGCCTCTTCAGGCATCCAAGAAGGAAGAAACAGCCATAGCTCTGGATGATGAGTAAACTGCCTTCTCATGTTTTTGTTTTTAAACCACGTCTTGATTTAAATAGATAAGACTCCAACCTCTAGCACAGCAGTTCTCAAGTGAGGCCTGCCCTTGTCACTCACCAGTAGCAACAGCATCACTTGGGGGAAACTTGTTAGCAATGCAAATATTTCGGCACTACCCAGACCCACTGGCTCAGAAATTCTGGGTTTGGGTTAAAACAGCAATCTGTTTTAACAGGCCCTCTAGGTGATTCTTTTGCAAGCTAAAGTTTGAGAGCCACTGCTACAGTAGCTATTCAATTTCCCATAACCACTTCAAACAGAGCAGATCCAAATTAATCTTTCCTATACAGGTTTCTATATAAGCGTTTGCTGAAGAAAGGGTTCTGTGGCTTGAAAAATGTTTGATATTAGCTTCTGTCTCATTATGTGTTTTGTGGCTCTGGCAGCATGAAGTAACCTGAATGGCATTATATAGAAAAGGCTTTGTGTTATTTTTCTCTAGCAACATTCAGTAACTCAGATTTAGAAGGATAGAAGGTGGATGTGAGGATGAGGATGAGGAAGATGATGCTGGGTAATGATGGATGACATTTATAGGGTCTTTAGGTACTTTCTAAGACTTTTTCAAGTACTAACCCATTTAATCTTCATAGGTCCCCCCACTGTTGGAATTTAAAGTATTTAGGGATGCCAACATTTAAAAATCAAGAGATTTCCACTAATAATGTGGATTTCTGGTTTCTATTAAAAAAAAAAAAATCAACAATGGGTTTGCATTCCTCCATCTGAACAATCAGCTGAGCAAAGCAGTTGCCACCTACTTTAGATGGAAAAAGCACTCTTCATGTCATCAGAGATTGTCACCACTAGGTCTCCTTCGATCGTTTTCATTAATGCCTGGTTCTGGAACGCATTTGAGTTTGTGATCTCTGCTTTGGGGAAAAAAAAAGTGTCTGTATATATGTATATACGTATATGTGTGTGTGTGTGTGTGTATATATATATATATATGGGAAGGGAGAAGGAAGGAAAGAGTGAAGTTAAGGCAGGTTGGAAATGTAGAATAAAGGCTCTGATGACCTCTGTCTGTGAGCACAGGGCAAATTCTATAGTTTGCTCTATAAATCATTACTATTTCTAACTTCTAAATATCTTTGAACCTATTTCCCCTTCTTTCCATTCCCGCTGCCACACACACTTTAGCTTAAGTTCACACCAACTCTTGTTGATTATCACAGAAATTACTATTTCCTTTCCTACAGGCTTTTCCAGATTCAGTCCAACTTCTATACTGCTTCCAGAGTAACAATCTTTCTAAAATACAAATCTAGTTCTTTTGACTTCTTGCAAAAAAACCTTTCATGGTTCCACATAATTATAATAGCAGCTTTTAAAATTTTAAGACATAGAACCTTCTCTTTAAAGAAAAGGCTTGCCTGGGAGATAAATATATTAAAAAGATGAACACAGAACTACTCTGGCTGTCCCTTAAAAATCAATTCTTGCCTTTTTCCTGGGCATCTGTGGATGCCCAGCTACAGATTTCATTTTGTAGCATTCCTCAAAGATAGGTAAGACCATGTGACTAAGTTCGCCTCTAGTGGATATGAATGGGAGTGAGTTACCTCTAAATCATCTCCAACTTCACAATAAGCCTCTTTGGGCTGGGGAACTTATCACTGGCAGTAACTCAGCTTCCACCAGGTAGGCCAGGACAATTTTCCCAGGGGATGTCAAAGCAGCAAATGGCAGGAACCTGAGTCCCTGAAGGACTTCACAGAAAAAAGCTACCCTATAGGCCTAGACCAGCAATACTGCTAACTGGAGAATTAAACTTGCATCTTATTTAAGCCATTGTCTATTTGGTCTTGTTTGTTACTGTAGTTTAGCCTTACCCTGTATTATTACAATTTAGTTTCTGTTTTCCTAATGTAGACTCTCTTTTAACCACTGTAGAAAAAGCAAGCCAACTATAAACTGAAAGTCTTAAGCTCTAAGAAAATTTGATGCTCTCCAAAATAACAAAAAACAAAAACTACCCTTCAAATACCCAAACCAGCAAACAAAATAATTAACACTGTGACTACTCTGGAAAAAGAGGAGTTGGTAGGAAAAAAAGATATTCACAGGAACTTTCCTTCCAAAGTGCTGGGGGAATTCTGGCTGGTAGCAAGCTATCTTCTAATTTTAAAAAGTAGAGCAGAGCAGAATACAACAGGTAGAAAGTATAAGGAACCAGTAGTCTTATTATGAAAAGAGACAGAGGGAAACCTGATAGGCAGACTGAATCAGCAGCACTCTGAAAAGAAAAAACAACAACAACCAGGTAGTACTAAGTAACTTAACTGTATTGTTTTCCTTAGGTATAATCAATGAATAAAGGCAATGTGATATAGTGGAAAAGACAACAGATAAGGCACTCTATAAGGTGTTGCCAAAAACTGTCTATCTAGTTTAACTTTGGAAAACTAACTTTTCATCTGCCTGTGGTTCGACTAAATCAGTATTTCCCAAACTTCTGGCATTTGTGTATTACCTTCATAACTTTTTGCAATATCAGCATAATAGCTGAACTCTTATCCTTCCTCTTAGTTCTCTTAAGAGACTTATCTTTAAATATATATACAGATTTTACCCTTGTTCTAAGCAATGCCTGTGACAGCACAGATTCTTACGCTAATTATATTTTCCTAATGTATATTAAAATGCAAAAATAAAAAGTAAATGCTCATTCATTTTTCACCTTACAGCAATGATATGCATATCACGCTTTGGGAAACACAGGATTTAAATGATCTCAACTAACATTACAATTCTACCATCTAAGTCTAGTTTTGATGAACAATCTCCTCAAGGTTCTAAAGGTGCTCTGCTGCTCTAAGGCATAGAGCTTAGATGGAGGTGTGACTATGCCTAGGCTTTTAACTCTGAGAGATTCAGTGTGTATTGGTTTTTTCTCTACGTGCCAAAACTTGGGTTTGATTTTACAAAAATTGCTCGATTATTCAAGCTATTCAAGCCTATAGGGGGCTAAGCTAGTTGGTCCAAGGAACACTCTTCACCCAGCGATGGTCATCTGAATTCAGCCCAAAATTCAAGTGAGAAAATTGTACTTCGACAATTAATTCCAGTTTATAATATATATTTCAACATTACATTTCTGCATCATCTAAACAATTTCAGAGATTAATTAATTATAACACACCCCTGTTTTATAGATAAGAAATTATTTCCCAAGATGAAAGCTAGGCTTACAGCATAGTTAAATATCTTTGTCTTTATTAAAAATCATAAATCTTGCTAAATACCATTTCCCCACTAAAAGGAACAAGGATTTCATGGAGAAATGGCTGCTTCCAGGGCTGAGACATAAAAGGAAAGTACACCTTGTGCCATAAAGTAGGAAAATGCTCAAAAACTGACCGGGGGGGGGGTACACCCCAATCAAGATAGTGGTGTGAGATGCTTCAGGTCCCCCCCTGCCCAGAGAAACTTTAGCAACCAGCAAGAACTGGCAGAAATATCTTTCTCAAATCTCCAGAAAACAGCTAAAGGATTGCGGTAAGGGTAAGCCTTTAATCAAGAAAAAGGCTATTTAAAAGTAGTAGGATCTTGGGGCACCCTGGCGGTTCCTCCCATACCTTTCACCAGCTTTGCACAGAGATGACCATGCTCCCAGTTTGGACCCCTGGTTCCAGTTTCAGAGGAGCAGAGTAACCGTCATGCACATACTGGGAGTATGTATGTCTGGCCCAATCTGTATGGTAGTGGCCTGAGGAACTTGCTGTCTCAGAACTTGTGCTGCACGTAGAAGGCAGCTCACAGAACTCTCCTAAAGAATGTTGTGGGAGAACAGTTAAATGGCTGTCTGGGGCAAGGGACTGCTGGCTGTAGGACACAGAGCGCAGTGCCCAGGACCATGAGGGAACTGTTTCTTAAGTAAGAGGGACATTTGCATCTGGGTTAATATGGAAATTCCAGGCCACCTGTGCATTCCCAGGAGAAAATACATATGCAGAAAGGATCAGGGTGGTCCCTACACTTCAGCTTGGAGCTATTCTCTAAACTCACTGTATGGATAAACTCTGAAGGAGAATGCCTGCATAGGGCAATCTGCAAAGACTGGGAAAGGTGTTTTCTCTTTCCCTTATTGTTAGCTCCTGGCATTTAAGGAAGGCTCTGCCATAACACTGGCTGGATACAAGCTTAAGGAACAAACACTACAGAGTCTAAATTACAGCAACACCACATTAAAATATCAAAATGTCCAGGTTTCAAGGTTTTAACACAAGCTTACAAAACGTTAACACACACACACACACACACACACAGGAAGTGATGGCCCAGGTGAAGGAGAAAATTTAAGTATTAGAAACCATTAATGAGGAGGACCAGATCTGGGACATACAGAAAAAGACTTTCAATGTCTGTTTGACAAGAGTTCTCCTATGCTCAAAGAGCTCAGGGAAAACAAGAACAAAGAACTAAAAGAAATCAGGAAAATGACAGATGAACACAAAGAGAATATCAAAAGGGAGATGGAAATTATGAAAAGGAACCAAACAGAGCTGAACACCACAGTAACAGAAATAAAAAATTCCCCTGAAGGGAGCTAGCAGACTAAGAATCAGAGAACTTGAAGATAAGACAAGTGAAATAATCTGGTCTGGGGAGTAGAAAGAAGAAAAAATAAAGAAAAGTGAACAGAGGCAGAAGAATGTGTGGGACACCATCAAGCACACCAATATACACATTATGGGAATCCCAGAAGGAGAAGAAAGAGAGATAGGAGCAAAGAGAGTATTCAAACAAATGCTGTAAACACCAAAATTTAACAAAAGACATGAATACATAGATTCAGGAAACTCAATGAATGCCAAAGAGGATAAACCCAAAATACACCTACACAGCACCACATTATAATCAAACAGTAGAATACCAAAGATAAAGAGAGAATTCTGAAAGTTGCAAGAGAAAAGCAACATGTCACATACAAGGGAGCCTCAATAAGATTAAGTACCTATTTCTTATTGGAAACCATGGAGGCAAGAAAGCAGTGGGATAACATATTTAAAATGTTGAAAGCAAAAATCTGCCACCCAACAATCCAGCAAAACTGTCTTTCAAAAATAAGGGAGAGATTAAGATATTCCAAGATAAACAAAAGCTAAGCAAGTTCGTCACCATTTGACCAGCCCTATAAGAGTTGCTAAATAAAGTTCTGCAGGTTGAAAGGAAAGGACATAAAACAAAAAATCAAAGGCACATGAAGAAATAAGGGTTTCTGGTGAGGATAATAACATGGGTAAACATAAATGCCAGTGCTATCATATTTTTAGTTTGTAACTCTACTTTTTAGGCCCTACAGGATCTCAAAGGCAAATGCATAAAATGTAATGATACAGCAATATTTTGAGACTCATAGTATAAACATGCAATCTATGACAAGAACCACATAAAGGTGGAGGAAGGAGGAGTTTAGGAACATAGTTTGTTCCTAAACTCCTCCTTCATAGTTTGTTCACAAACTCCTTCATAGTTTGTTCCTAAACATAGTTTGAAACTAAGTTGGCTGCGAATATTTTTGCTGTCCTGATTTTGTGATAATAAGGGTAGGCTAAACATTCACTATATGAGAAATCATGCATGTGTCCCCAGACCTAGTTTTTCTCCCTAGGTCTGGTTTTTAGAATGCCGGTGATAAACTAAGCCTGATTTATTATATGACCATCCTGTATGGGAAAAGACTGTAACTTTGGGTATCTTTGGTCAACCTTAAGAAATATAGCAGGGAGATAGATGTGGCTCGGGTGGTTGGGTGTCCATCTCCCATATGGAGGGACCTGGGTTCGATCGCCGAGACCTCCAGGTAAAAATTAAAAAAAAAAAAAAAAGAAAGAAAAATACAGAAGGCATGTGGGCCACCAGGCCCAGGGCGCGGGTGGGCCACAAAGCCCTGCAAGCGGGCGTGCCAGCAGGCCCCATCTGCAGGTGAGCCGCCAGGTCCCGCGAGCCACGCAGCAAGATGATGACATAACAGGAGAGTGACACAAGGGAGAGCCAAGACGAGACGCATGGAAAAATCAGGAACTAAGGTGGCGCAGGTGGTAGGAAGCCTCTCTCCCACATCAGAGATTCCGAGGATTGAATTCCAGTGAAGACAGGAGGAGAAGGATGAGAAGACAGGGCAGGAAACAGACACAGAGAGTTGCCCAGCAAATGGACACAGAAACAATAAAAATGGGGGGCGGGGGGTAAAAATGTATAAAAGTAAATAAATAAATAAATCCTTAAAGAAATGTATAGGGGAGGAAGATATGGACTATAGTTAGTAGTAATACTTTGACAATGCTCTTTCATGATTTGTTAACAAATGCTTCACAACAATGCAGGGTGTTTGTGTGTGTGTGGGGGTGATGTGTGGTAGCCCTGTATGATCTTATGCATGTTTGTTTTGTAAGATCACTATGTTTACTGAACACTTACAGTTTATGTATGTTCATGTATGAATTATATAACAAATTGTTTTAAAAAAATAAAAGAAATTAAGTTGGTAAATTAAGAAAACAAGAGTTTTATAGATTTAGGATGTTAAATTTAAGCCCCATACTTTAAAGAAAATATCAAAGAATATGCAGGCTTGTAGATACAGAAATTAGAGTACAGATTAACAGGAGTGGTGGGGCAAGCATAATGGGGAGTTAATGCTTAATGGGCATAGGGTTTCTGTTTGGCGAGATGGGAAAGTTCTAGCAATGGACAGTGGTGAGGATACTGCAACAGTAATTCCACTGAATGGTATATGGTCAGGAGTGGCCGAGATGGGAAAGTTTATGTTGTATATACGGTTAAAAAATATGGTTAAAAAAGAGCAACTAAAGAGATAAGGACAATTAAGTGCTTAAATGCAATACATGATCAATAATGTAGGAGAAAAAGCCCAAACAGACATTTTTGGGACATATAAAAATATTGGAATATAGACTGTAAATTTTATATCCATGTTAAACCTGATAACTGCCCTTAAGGTGGTTACATAGTATCCCTATTCTCAGGAAATGTACATGGCAGTATTAAGTGTTCAAGCAACATGATGTATACAACCTACACTCAAGTGTTCAGAAAATGGATTGATAGAAAGATAGATGGATAGACAAATGGATTGATGGGCAGATACAACAATATGACAATTGTGGTGATATGTTAAAATTGATGGATCTGGGTTTCTGGAGATATAGAGGTATGTTAGAGTTCTCTGTATGTGGTTTGTACCATTTTTGTAATTCTCCTGTGAGTTTGAAAGTATTTTTTAAAGATATTTAAAAAAATTGATGAGGGCATGTCAAAAGACAAGGGAGTCAGCTTGAAGAGCCTCTCTGTCAAATTTGGGACAATTTGGGAGCAGATGTAGCTCAAGCAATTGGGCACCTGCCTCCCACATGGGAGGTCCGGGTACGGTTCCCAGTGCCTCCTAAAGATGATGAATAGATGCCGCAATGAGCAGACACTGCAACGAGCAGACACTGCAACCAGCAGATGCCGCAACCAGCAGACGAGCAACCAGAAGGGAGCAGAAGTGGTTCAACTGGTTGGGCACTCGCCTCCCACACGGGAGGTCTTGAGTTTGGTCCCAGTGCCTCCTAAAGAAGACCAGCGGACAGAAGAGGGAGCCATCTCGGGGGGAATGGGGGGATAAAAATAAAATTTTAAAAAGTTGGGACAATTTGAGCAGCAAGACAAATAATAACACAAATGGATTATTACATATTAAATCTAAAAAGAATCCTGAGTCCAGTCTAATTTAAAAAAAAGTGTGTGTGGGGGTATAGAAAGGGACAATCTTTTTTTTTTTTTTTTTAATTTATAGAAGAATTCCATTGTAGAAGAAATGAAGACAAAATTGACACTTTACAACCACCATCACAGTAATTAATTTAAGCAAGAATCATGAATGAATGCTAAAAAACAAAACAAAACAAAACAAAAACCACTGGGTAAATAATAGTTCTGGAATAGGATAGTCACAGAGTCTCAAAACATCACCCTTCATATTACTCAGTAATTATCAAGTTGAAAGGTACCTTTACAACAGAAAAATCTGGCAGATACAATCTGAACTAAATGATCATTGCCCCAAATATGGGATAAACTGACATTATATACTTCCGGATGTAATGCACTGAAAAGGAAACAATGCCGTCTATGGAATATTCCTGCAAACGTTATTTCCCCTGAATTGAATCATGAGGAAACCATCAGACACATTCATATTAGCCTGGACTCTACAATAATATTGCCATAAAAGATTTTTTTCAAAAGCTGAGAGATCGTTGGATACTAAAGAGACACGAGAATACAAATGCAGTATATGATCTTTGGATCCTGAATTGAGAGGATATAAAAGAGCTAAAACATTATTGGGAAAACTGGGAAAAATAGAATATTAGACAATAATATTACACCAGTGTTAAATTTCCTAAGTGTGTTAATTTGTATTAATGTAGGAGAAACGTCCTTATTCTTAGGAAATACAAGCTGCAGCATATAAGGATGAAGTATCACAATGTCTGCATTAACTCAAATGGTTCAGAAAATAAAGTTTGGCGTGTATGTGTGAGCATGTGTCTGCATGTCTGTTAAGAAAGTGAAAGCTAACATGCAAGATGTTCAAATTGTGAAATTTGGAATATACCTTTCAAAACACAGGAGGTATTTATCAGTCAAAAATATCAAAAAGAAAAGCTATGCAAGCACTTATTTTCTGGGGAAAAAAAAGTTAATGGTCCTTAGTCAATCAGATGTAAAATTTTTGAATAGTGTCGCATTTTTAAAATGTCTTAATATGTAATACTAATTTAAGAATTATTCTGATTATTCCCAATAAATCTTAGATCTTGGAGATTAACCCTGTTAAATGCTAAATGTACAAAATACCTGTGCTAAATGCATACCTCACAGTGAGTCTAAAATATAACTAGCCATTGAATCCAAAGACATGGGAAAAAACTGATGACCAAATGTAATTGACCATCTAAACAGCTACAAACGTTACTGTTTTCTACTCAAGGCCCAATTTCAAAGGAAAGTAGTTCTCAATGGTTGGTTGGTCAAAAACAACATTGAATAGCAAGCACTAAAAAGTTAATTGAATGTTTGCCAGAAAGAGTATGGCTCGTTTTTATACTGGATGATTAATTTTTTTTGTTTTCATAAGAATTTTAAAGAGTGACCAACGTGCACCCTGCAGGTAATTAACTTCACTCAAGGAAGACTCCTTGTTTGGTGGCATAGACTAAGCTTAGGTTAGGAAGCACTCCAAGAATGCATTTATTTGTTTAAAAATTTTACTTAGACTTTTTTCCCCCTTTATCTTAAGGATATACATACATAGTGTTGTAGTTTTTAAACTTAATTACAAATAGCTTTAAGTATATCACTGATAGTACATATCTAGATAAATCCACATAAAGAAAATAGGTTTACAATATGGGGCATTCTAAAATAAATTATAATCAAATGCAAAGGATTTTACTAACTTTAAATGTGTAACCTAAAAAAAGAGTTTGTGGATTACCAGTCTAGGGTTAAAACACACACACATGCAACGAAACTGAACATTTGGAAAGTTTCCATAAGCATGCCAAAAGAAATTATAAATATTTATGTATACTACTGCTTCATGGAGCATGACTTTAAAAATAATTTAAAAGATTAATATGGCATCCTAAATGCTAATTATTTTATGATGGCTTTACTATGATTAAAAAAAAACAAAAAACAAAAAACAGTTTCACAATCTCTTACAAACTTAGGACAAAATTCACATGCTTCCAATGAAAATCTTTATTTTCTTAATATGAACCCAAAAGAGAAAAAAATTCTATAAAGCAGAATTAAAAATGAGTAGTATCACATAATATATAGGTACACCTTTCTTATATAACCTCCCTGAAAACTGGGGGAATTGGTACTTAAATGTATCTTATGAATGAAAATGTTTGAAAAATAAAGTTTTTCTGTAGTAACTCAAAGAACCAGAAGCATTTCATAACTTTCTACTTTCTATTTTCTGAGACTGGATTTCATATTTCACATTAGAGGGGCACAAGAGTGTTCAACTATGCCAACATTACAATGTCTGTGCTTGTTTTTCTTGGCTGCTTTCAGAATCAGAAAGTAGTAGCTGGAGGCTGACTGTTCATCTCTTCATCCATCCAACCAACAGTAGTAGTTACATATAAAACAGCCACGTATTTTACCTGCAACTTCAAGCTACCAAAATGGGCCAAAACCCTAAGAAATGATTCAGTAGTCTATTTATTTCTTCATTAAAATGATGTTGGCACAATTAAAAGTATAATTTATCAGTAATTGCTATAAAACACTATTTTTACTTTTCATCCCTTTTTTTTTTTTTTTTAAGAATTCAAGAATTATTTTAGCAATAAGAAATGATATAGAAAAACATGTTAAGCACTGGCTAAATTTATGGTATTCAAAGCCTTAGGTAAAGGTGAAAGTTCTGTTAAAATTAACCTTACTATGGATGAAGATTGTGGTTAACAGTGTAAACATAAGAATGTTTTTCTTTTATGTGTTAAGAATATGGTAATTTACCATATTACAACCAAATTTACCAAAATTATAACTAATATAACTTATGGATGATAGTTAGCAGTAATATTGTGATATTTTTGCAGCAATGGCAAGGAAGATATCAATCTAAGGGACAACAATGGGGGGGGATTAGGGGGTATGGGACTTTTTCCTTTTGGAGTGATGAAAATGTTCTAAAATTGACTGAGGCGATGACAGTACAACTCTGTGAGGAAAATGACAGCCACTGAGTGAACACCTTGAATGGACTGTACAAAGTATGGGACTGTATAACACAGGGAATCCAGTGGTAGAAGGTGGATTGTGGTGAACAGAACAAATATGAGAATGTTCTCTCATGAACTATAGCAAATATATAATACTATATTTTTTTTATATTTGCTATGGGTGTTATAATAATCAGGTGGTTGGGGGAAAAATACACCAAATGTAAGACATGGGCAATAGCTAGTAGTAATATTGTGACAATGCTTTTTCATAGTTTGTAACAAATGTTTCACAACAATGCAAGGTGTTGGTGGTGGGAGCCCTGTATGATGATATGCATGTTTGCTTTGTAAGTTTGCAACTTATACTATATACTTATTATTTATGTATGAATGATATACTTCAATAAAATTTTATTTAAAAAAATTAACCTTACTAAATTATATTGAAGCCAGGGGGTTTTGCTTCGGCATAAGCTTGACACCATTATAAAAATATTTACAGCTTTTCAAATGATTCTAACATCCAAGTAATGGGGAGGCAAAGAAAAAAGCACCAATATCATAGTGGATATAAGTACATGCTAGTTAACATGGCAACTGAAGAAAGTGAGGGAAAAGACAATCCTAACCATAGTCCAAAAGATGCTTTTCTTTAAAAATTACCATAACCCCCAAATCCAGAAAAGAAATTACTGTTAACATTTGGTTCTATATTTTCTTTAAATTTTTCTCTGTATCTATATTTATTTCCCTACAAAACTGAAATCATATTAAACAGTTCATACCATATTTTTACATAACGTTATATAGAGCACATTCTGAAGTAATCTTCAAAAACATTATGTGGGCACTCAATAGTCTATCATAGGCAAGCAGATGCGGCTCAAGCAGTTGGGCACCTGCCTGCCACATGAGAGGTCCCGGGTTCAGTTCCCGGTGCCTCCTAAAGAAAATGAGCAAGACAGTAAGCTGATGCAACGGGCTGGTGTGGCAAGCTGATGCAACAAGATAATGCAAAGAGATGACACAACAAAGAGACACAATGAGGAAACACAATGAGAGACACAACAAGCAGGGAGCAGATGTGGCTCAAGCAGGTGGGTGTCTCCTTCCCACATGGGAGGTCCCAGTTCGATTTCTGGTGCCTCCTAAAAAGAAGACAAGCACACAAACGAATGGACACAGAGAGCAGACAGTGAGTGCAAACAACTGGGCGTGGGGTGGGGGAAATAAATAAAATAAATTGTTTTAAAAAATAGTCTAGCATATACTTTATTTAATAATATTGCTACTGTTGAACATTTAGGTTATTCCTGTTTTATGTGTGTGCACACATGCATGCGCTATAAGGGAGATTTTTTTCAAATGGGCCTAATCTAATCACACAAATCCTTTTTAAAAACAGAGTTTTCTCCAGCTAGTAGCAGAAGAGGAAGGCAGGAATTCAAAGCCTGAGAAGGATTAGATGGGCCACTGCTGGCTTGATAAGGAACGTGAGTGGCCTCTGGCTGACAGCCAGCTAGGAAACAGGGGCCCTGTTCTACTGATGCAAGGAACTGAATTCTGCCAATATCAGGAATAAGCTTGGAAGAGGACTCCATGTTCCAGAGAAGAGCCCAACCTGGCTAACACTGTGACCTGTGAGATATTAACCAGAGAACCCAGCTGAGCCAGGCAGGACTTCTGACCTACGGAATCTGTCCCAAAATGAGATTTTTAGAATGAGGGGTTACAGAGCATAGCATAATGCCATTTTTGGCTATGAGAAGAAGCAATCTGTGACACAAGGCTTTCCCAGCTTGTTCAGTTATAAGGTATAAGGAAGAGTCCCATGAAGAGAAGGGTCTAAAATATAAGGCTGTGGAAACCTCCTCTTTTTCTTTCCCCTAATATTAGGATCTCCTCCAAGTTCTTGGGAGTGGTCATAAAATAGCATTATAACTTAGGGCCATCCCCATAATGAGGAAGGTTTCAGCAAGATGTAGCTTTGGTCTTCATCCCCCCCCACTCCCCTACTTAACAGAGGAACAACAGTTAAAGATCTGAAAAAGAGAATATAGAGAAAAGCCAACCCTTTCTCAGAAAATTGGAAGGTTTGAAACAGACACATTTCACTACCTGGCTTTATATTATAGCATAACACAATAGAGCAAGGTCCCAACATTTCATTCTAGAGGTAGGTAAACTAAAGGACAAGGACAAATCAGCAACAACAAAGGTAGCCTATTTTCAACTATCATCAGTAACTCCTCTCCTTTCCTCCTCCTGCCCTAACTCTCCTACGTCCCACCCTCCTCAGCTCAGGGCAATCTCCACTCTTTTACCATACAATCAGTGGCCCGACTTGATATTTCCACCTCCACGTGGTTAGCCCTGGTATTTGGTGGAGACATCCATGCTTCCGGTCATGTGATAACTAAGAATAGCAATGGGGGAACAAGCAACACTAACATTTAGAAATGCCTACTATATGCCAGAACAATTACATAAAGTATCTCATTTTCTCTTCACTTTAACCCTATGAAGTAGATATTATCATCCTCATTTTGTAGATAAGAAAGCAGAGGTTCTGTAACTTGTGCAGGCCAAACAATTAGTGAAAAAATATACACAATCTAAGCCTCAAGCCAAAACCCATGTGTTTTGTCTTTTTTTTTCTCCCCCCAATCAGAATCATGCACCAATTTACTAAACATCAACTTAGAATCCCCTGTTTTTACCCACTTTTCCCTTTTTATTGTAAAGAAGACTCCCATAGTAATAACCAAAAGTCATTTAGCAGCTTAGATGTGGCTGGACAAGTTGACTGGTACCAGGATAATGGTATCAATAAGAAAATGTGATGCATTGATTTCAAGAAAAGTATTATGTCTCGTCAAAAAGCTTAAGGACAGAAAGCTATGAGAAGTCTAAGGAAGACGGTAAGAATTACCTACTGCCTTTAGAAAGAGAAACAATTCTCACAAGATCTAAATTTAGTGAGAAACTGAAGCCATTACAGATATATCAAAGAATTTTCCAAAAAGTTGAAATCACTAAAAAGGAAAGCACATTAGTTCTAGGAGATATTTACTGGGCCAAAAACAAAACAAAAAAACCAAACCCCCCCCCCCACACAAAAAACAACAACCAAAAAAACCCCCACAAAAAAACAAAACAGGGAGCCAAGGCTCACTGAAGCAATCACCAAGAAAACTGCCCCTCATTTAGAATTCACTGTTCAAATAAAGGTAGATGTTTGAAAACAAATTCTTACCTTAGACTCTAGTCCATCAAGAAAAATCTTCTAAAAGAAAACTATAAATTTCAATTTAAAACACTGCCCTGTAGGAAATAATTGTTCTACTTTCAACAGTTAAAAACTTTCACTCATCATCCAGGAATCACTTAGATAACTTATATATCATTCTACACTTGTTAGGACAAAGAAAAACCACCTCTCCACTGCAGACTTGCATTTAAAATCAGACAGCACTGAGATATGATACAGTCAACCACTGTTTGTTTTTTTCTTGTTTGGCTTTTTTTTTTAGGTACCAGGGATTGAACCCAGGACCTCATATATGGGAAACAGATGCTCAACCACTGAGCTACATCTGCTCCCCTGTTCGATTGTTTTTGATTTTCTATATTATAGTGTTCTAACTTATACAGTAATTTTTCTCTTATTTGTTCTACGACCAAATGTGTTCCTTGAGGGCTGACTCTCTCTGTTGACAATAATTATGTCCTTGTAGAATGTATATGGGCTAGAAAGTTCTAAAAATGTGCAAAATTCCAAAGTCAAATAGACTAACTATAATTTTGGGTTATATACCATTGAGCATGATGATTAATTAGATATGGAATATAAAGAACTATTACAAGAGGTTGTTATTTAATTATGAGGATCAATTTATATAAGAAGGCTCCTAATGAGGATTGGGAGTATCTGATAAAAGGATGATATGGCAAAACAGAAGTAAGAAGTTGAAGCTGGAAGAGCAGGAGAAAGAGATAAGCTTGGTATCTTGGTAAACACACACAGATAGGCTAGATCAATGCTGGAAGCAGGGGTAATGAGAAGGGGCAACAGTCAAAGCAGAAGATGACCAGGAGAAATCTGGCTACAAGAGTGAAAAAGAGTAACAAATACAATTGGTGATATGAAGGAAGGTAACTATCTGAGGCAATAAGCCAGATGAAGTATACAAGGCACTGTGAGGAAAATACTTGAGGATACGAATGGTTCAGTACAGTAAAAAGAAATCTTGGGGAGTGGATGTGGCTCGAGCGGTTGAGTGCCCGCCTTCTACATGGGAGGTCCTGGGTTCAGTTCCCAATGCCTCCTGAAAAAGCAAAAACAGACAAGCAAAACAAACGAAAAAACCAAGTCAGTTGAAATTAGTTTAACATGAGTGAATCAGTTCAGTTTTCCTCTTTAGACTAGCTCTAGATTGTATTGAGAGTATTGAGATACTAGCCATGAGGACAGAACTGAAAAGGAAAATAAAACAACCAAGAAAATTGTAAATGGACCATTTTGCTGGGTAGTTAGCATTTTAAAATGTATTTAGAAGGTCTAATTAATTGTCTGTTAGCTTAAGAGGTGAGGTAGGGATATTCATGGTGTATATTTCCTCCAATACAAGTAATATTTTACTAAACTCAGATTAATGTAAGAGCCAGATTGGCTGTTCTCTGGAAGCTACCTGCCTCTGGTGATAATGAGTCTGATTTTCTGAAATATAGTAGATTCTGCTCATGATGTTTATATTCATAAATCCACTCATACAGATTGTACTCACTGTAAACTTGTGCTATTAAAAAGTTTTAACTTTTGAAATTTAAAAACAACAACAACAACAAAAACCAAGTCAGGGAAATTGATGTGGCTCAGTGGTTGAGCGTCAGCTTCCCACATATGAGGTCCCAGAGTTCAATTCCTGGCCCCAGTACCTCAAAAAAAAAAAAAAAAAAAAAGTCTTAGTAGGGATTCTGACAGGTCACAACACAGGAAATACTTGAAGAAACTTACAAATTGCATAGCTCCTCCCTACCTGTTACCTGTTTATAGGATCTTAAAAAGCAGTAAAGTGGTTAAGCGGTAAACTTGCCAAATTCAAATTCAAAGATAAAACATTTCTCCCTTTTAGGTCTCTCCCGACTCGTTATTAAATAACAACAAAGTTTTCCTTCAATAATTTAGGCCATTACATTTCTCTTAAAAGATATAAAGTTCAAGAAATAATTAGCAATTTTCCCAATACATCCCCCCACACTCAAAAGATCGTATTTTAAAGCATATTTATAAAATAAGGTTTAATACATTATATTGAAATAATGGAAAATTATTTCTATTTTAGATTCTTTGAGATTTCAAAATAAAGATGGATAGACAGACAAACTAACTGACCAACAAACCAAAAAAAAAAATATACTGTTAGGATTTTATAAGAAACAACTATGTCTCTAAAACCAACCTAAATTTCATAGCAGACCTTATAATAAGAGATGATAAATTGTTTTCATTTTAAATATTTGACAATATATTCTATTTTGCCAGGTTAAGATTTCAAATTTTAATATAGTTAAAGAAATTGTAAATATTACATAAAGTTATAAAAGTCATAATTTTTACTTTAACAGAAGAAGAACTGGAGCAACCAAGTATTCATTTATTTTTTCATCGTTTTATTTATATTTGCAACATTTCTATAGTCAAGTAGAACAAAGTAAAGTAAATTATGGTGCTTTCTAATGAACTTTGTCTTTGGAAAAAAGGAATAAACACTACACTAGTTACTCAGGAGCTCCCAGACACTAAGTTCATACCACAGTCCCTGACATACAGTACACACTGAACTTGCTTGTTGAAATTTTTAGCTCAGTTCAATAAATTATTTCTTAACCGAGTCCTTATGAAATAGATAAAAATGCATAGAAAACACAACATTCTTCCCAAGATAAGAGGCAAATTAAGCATTTACAATGTATATTTGAATTTTGTAATATATAAATTTTTATACACAGTCACTGTTCAATAAATATTTAATGAATGAATCTGAGTTTAGAATTAAGGAGAAATCTCCTATTTGTTAATATAAGTAACTTATAACCAATTTTCTATAAGTCATTCACTGTTACAATTTATACACTTATTGTAATACCATATAATAAAATTGTACTTGAGTTAACAAGCAAAGTAGAGATTCCATTTATACTGGCAATGCTCCACAAATAACAAAGCTAAGCCCAGTAGATACAACATTTTCCAAATGCATGTAAACTATTTAGATGAATTCTTTCTATTGACAATCCCAAGGGAGAGGGGAGAAAATGATGTGTTTTACCCTAAGAGCACAATGCTCTCTAGGGAGGTAATTCAATTGAAATTTTATATTCAGTCTAGCCAGGCAGTGATAAACAGATGCTTAAATTAGCTGCCTTATACCACAATCAAATATCATAAGAAAAAAGTTTCTAACAATAATGGAGAAGGGTGAGGAGAGAAAAGAGGAAAATTTTTAAAAAGGATAGTTTACTGATTATTTCAGAAAGAAGGCATTTTTATAATGTCTTCTGTAAGTCATACCATAGGAATCAATCACAAATTTCAATACATTAGCTGGTTAGTTTGTACTGTGGTGCAAATCAGCATACAAATAACCAATTAAAAAGAACTGAATTTTTATATTAAGATTTTTGAAATTTATATAATTTGCAAATTTTTTTAAGCTAAAATTTAATTTGTAGCTTTGTTTTTTACTGTAAGCTTCTTCAAATCTTTTCTGAAAGTAATGGAGGTATAAATAAAAAATAAAACAATATAAGATGAAAGGTTAAAACTCTCACAAAATTACTCTCCCATATCAAAATGGGTAAAATTATAATATCAGCTAAAAAAAATGTATGAACAGCTACGAAAGGGGGCACATAGATTAATACATAAAAGACCTGCAACCTCAATTTAACTGACTCAATGGATTAACCAATGCTCTCCATTCTTTCTCCAAAATATATCGACTGAAACCCAAGTTGCTGAAAGTATGCAGCAATAGAGTGAAGCTATTCTCCAATAGTTCCACAAATACTGTCTTCTACTATTTGAGCTATATGCTTACCAACAATCTAATGTGCTATTCACAAACCAGTTTTTGTCAGTTGTACTTGCTACTGTTATGCTACTTAATTAAATATTAACCAAGGAAATAGGAATTAAAAAAAAATATAATGAAAATTTAATTATAATGAAAATTAAATTGAATGCTTCAAAAAGACTCAATGTAGACTAATCACTGAAAAAAAGGTGCTTGTTTATCTAAGTGTGGGCAAATATTTAAAAAAAAAAACTGTTGGGAAGTGGATGTGGCTCAAACAATTGGCTTCCGTCTACCATATGGTAAGACCTGGGTTCGACCCCCAGGGCCTCCTGGTAAAGGCGTGCCAGGCGCCAGGCTCATGCGGCGAGCAATGCAGCAAGATGATGATGCAACAAAAAGACAGAGGCAAAGGAGAGTCAAGGCGTGACGCGACAGAAACCAGGAACTGAGGTGGTGCAAGCGATAGGGTACCTCTCTCCCACATTGGAGGTCCCCAGGATTGAATCTCGGTGAAGCCTAGAGGAGAAAAAAGAGAAGAAAAGACAAAAAGAAAACAGAGAAGATCACACAGCGATTGCACACAGACAGCAAAAACAGCGGGGGGAGGGGGGAAATAAAATTCTAATAAAAAAAAAATATATATGAAGAAAAAAACTATTAAAATCTACAAAGATTCTACACTGATTAGTTTGCAAGTTCTTAAAATTCTAACTTTTCTTTAAAGAAAAAAATTGGAGATCACAGATGATCTCCTTTGTTTTGTGCTTTAAACAAAAAAGACAATGTTAAATTCTAACCAGTGAACCAACACTCAAAGAAAGCCTTGACCCTAATTTGAAAGATAGGCGAATGTACATTTGTTTCAAATTAAATAAAATGTTTAAGGTTTTCATAGAATGAATCTTTTCTCCCCTCTTTCCTTCACAATTCCCTGCTTTACCTTTTTTTCTTTGATTAACTGACTATTACTGGCGATTGGTAAGAGGTTCTGTTATACTATGTTGGAGCCTGAAACACAAATAAGGGAGCTCACTGATTAGTGGGTGAGACCATTTGGTATGATAAAATGCCACCACAGAAATATGAACAGGATGCTGAGTTCATTCAACTCAGCTTGGGTGGTAGGGATCAGTGATAATTTGACAGGAGTTAAATCTTAAGGGGATATACAAGTTCAGAGACAGATAAGAAGGGGTATCCCTTGAGGCAGAGAGGACATCACATCACATACAAAGGAAGGCAGGTGAGAGACCAAAGGGAATTTCAGTTAGCTGCCAGTTAGGCTTGTGAGTAAAGGGAAAAGGGAAAATGAACAGAAAGGGAGACTGGTAAGGTGAGCAGGTGTTACCTGCCATAGCCAAGAGTTTGATTTTTATCAGGAAGGCAAAACAATTTGAAGAACTTTTAGTACAGCAGTAACCGGATAGATTTCTATTTCAAAAATATTACCCCTAGCAGCAGCGTGGAAGACAGAATAGGGGAAGAAGGAAGACTAAACTGCAAGAGAGAGTAACTAAAATTAGAACAGGTCCCACGGAAAAAGAGTATGGGTTTAATATTTAGGAGGTAGAACTGAGAGGAATTAGAGACAGAGTTGATAAGAGAGCAAAAGAGAAGAACTGAAGAGGATCCCCAGGCTTTTACCATGGGAAACAAGATAGATGAACGATTTAACAAGTTATGGATAAGGCATGGGGGGTGGGGGGATGGTCATTGGAAGAAATGACTAATTCTGATATAGAAATGATAAATATGAGGTGGGGTTTGTCAGTAAGCTACTGAATATGGGTCTGGATCTCACCAAAGAGGTCAAGGCTTAAGAAAGAGATTGGAGGTATACATTACTGATGTACAGGAGTAGTTAAAGTATAGTGTCTAGGGCAAGAATGAGTTTGAATCTGGGCTCGGTCCACTTAGAGTCTCTGTGGACCTGGGCAAATTACTTAACCTCTCTGTGTCCCTGCTTTCATCCTTGTAAGAAAGGGATAAGAAAAGTACTAGCACCATAGCGTTGTTATGAAGATTAAATGAGTGAAAGTGAAGTGTTCAGAGTTGTGCCTGGCAAGTAGTAGTGCTATTATGTTTTAGTTACTGTTTTTGTCACCAGTGTTGCCATGGCTGAGATCAATTCCCAAATGCAGAGAGCAAGAGAACCAAGGATGAAATTCCAGAAACACTAATATTTAAGGAAAAAGCTAAGGGGGGAGGAGTAGGAGAGGAATATTTCATGGAAGCCAAAGAAGTTTCAAGTTTCAGGGAAAAGGGAAAAAGTCCTATGTTAAAAGGCACAGAGGAGTGAAGCAAAGTACTGAAAATGTAGACTGGTTTTGGGAGTTAAGAAGTGACTGGAGATTTTAATGAAAGCAGTTTCAATAGAATGGTCCCCAAACTTTTATGACTGCATACCCATCTATAAGAAAATTCGCGTGTACCTCAATCACCCTATGTATCTTTAAAAGTATATATCTAAACTACTATCTTTAAAGGCACTACACACATTTAAGAGCGTTCTCACACCAACAATAAAAGAGCTAACACCCTGATTCAAATAGTTTTATTAATAACTTCTAATTTGGGGGGCCAATTGCTTGTTAGATCAGATTAGATCCTCATTTTAAAAGCACAATGTGGCTCACAACGAGCATGTACCAGGAACAGAGATGTGGGCACTGCCATTTTCTTCTGTTCAATTGTGCTTGCATTATAATGTGCAATACAGTGCAGTATAGTCAAAGTATTGGAGGTTAGAGTCCTTTTAAGTTACTTTTCTATTTGGTGAGGGGTAGGCTCAGCTAAAATTAGATAATATTAGCTTGAACTACATGAAATTGACATTTTTTTAAGTCAAAAACTGACAATGTCATGTGGTCCAATCTATATAACCCACAAATGCACTTAACAGGGCACAGTTACTGCTATAGATTGAAAACTAACAAACAAGTGAATGACCACTACCAACCCCTCAACACTGTGGAATTCCAAGTCTTATCTAGGATACTTCATGTATGTTATGCGACTGGGTCTATTATTGATTGAATAAGGGGTATCAATGTTTAAATGTACTGAATGTATTAAAAATAAATTAAATGTATTTAAATGTTATAAAATATCAACCAAGTTTTATGTCTTTCTTATTATTAGGTAAAAATAAATATAAATATATACAAGTGTAAAACTTCTCCTTGTGTGCCAATGAATCATTTAATGTGCCCCACTTTGGAAACCACAGCTGAAAAGGTTAAAGAGTGAAAGAGAAGTGGGGAAGTAAAGAAAGTGTGTTTGAACAGTAGTCCAGGAAGCTTGACTGTAAAGGAAAGAAAGGATCTTTCTAGATCTTGGCCTAGAAGAAGATGGAGTTAAAGAAAAGGCGCTAAACATTTTTCTTAAAATGGGAGATTTCAGAGGTCCTTTGCAAGCTGAGAGGAAGGAGCTAAAGAGAGAAAAAGTTAGAAATGAGAAGTGATGGGATGTAGAATGATGAACCCTAAACAAGACAGTTGGATCAGATTTACCATTATGACAGAGATGGCAAGGGCATTTTAAAATATGGATTCAAGGGCCTGGAAATCTTATTAAAAAAAAAAGAAAAAAAAAACCTCTCCAAGTTTTTCTGATATTGCTGGTTCATGTAATGGAGTTGGGACCACTTACCTAGAGCTCAGATAAAGGGTTTTATATATAACAGCTTTCAAATGCTTTGTTTTTGCAATTCTATAATTTATTTTGGCATTCTTTTTTTAAATGACCAATTGAAATCACAAAGAATTTTAATAACCTAAAAGGTACAACCCAGTATCTTTCTCTTTAATCCTTAAGTTTTCCTTTATCACCCCAATTTTAGCTTGGATTGAAAAGTCTTTTCTTGAGGTTTGTTCTCAGACTTCAGATGATTCAGCATCAAAACACTCCTGGGGTTCTTATCTGCTTCAGTCACAGGCAGTCAATTCATCTTGCCTAAACAGTTCACAGCTATCACTAGGAAAGTCTTACGTTGCATTTTCATCTACTCTGCTCTCTGATTTCCTGCTTCTGTTCCTATAGGTGGCAGAAGTGCAGAAAGAAAAAGAAGAGAGAGAGAGAAAAAAAAAAGGAGAGAAGAGCTACATACAGAGGCTTTTCATGTGTGGATAGAGCCTTTAGTGACTCTGCAGTCACAAAAGTTCTGGAAGTTCTCTCCACACTTGCAAAAATTTTGTAAGCAAAATTTGAGGCTGGGTTCATATTTAGAATATTTCACACAATATGGCAAGTCTCTTTGTAACTCAACGTTTCTTAGCAATCCTTTTAACAATGGTATCAGTTCATAAACTGCTTAAGATTGTTTCCCTAATCATTTTCTTAACCAGCTTGTATCCCTCATATAAAAAAGAACATTTCAAACAAAAGTTAAGGATGCTCTTAAAGGAGGTATTTAAAATAGTTTCAATACTCCTTCAATCTATATTATTTTCTATGGAAATGATAAGTTTTGCTTCCTGAATAAGACTGACAGACATTACTTGAAGGCAGAGATCATGTTATAAGTGTCAAAAATTAAAAATGAAAATTAGTATTAAGATGGGGAAATGGGAAGAAGGGAATTACCACTTATTGAATATCTCCTATGTGCTATAATGTATATATGTTATCTTATTTAATTTTTACAACAACCGTATGAGATATTATTATCCTCATGTTACTGATAAGAAAACTTCATTTCAAGGGTTAAGAGGGTTCATACAGCTATTAAGTGGCAAAGAAAAATTTCAGCCAAATCTATGAATGCAAAGCCCATATTTTTCTTTGTTCTTTTTATATACTGTGAAGAAAGAAATAGTAGGTACAAATTCAGGATGAAAAATTAAAGGACAATATGAAAGGATGGTAATATTAAGGAAAGAGGTAGGAGCAAGAAAATAAAGAACGTATTTGAGGAACAGAAGAGGGATTAGCAGGAGAATCTAGCTATATCAGCATTTTCGAAGGGAATGAAACCATTTGTACAAGATTAAGGAGTCGTTGGTTATGTCTAATGTGGTCGATACCTCTAAAAGTATCAACACAGGAGGATATAGCCTAAAAACAAGGTCCTTCCAACTTAAAGCCCTGATAATAGATAATAAAAACTAAGACTCTGGAGACAAATATACATGTGAGTGTTCAGCACAAAAAGCCTCCATTTAGAGAAAAGATGGTGGTGAAGTTGAGGCATTTTGCTAATAGGAGAGAGTGGTGTGCATGTTTATCCTTTTAAGGAAGAAAGGTTGACCCTCTTAGGGAAGAGTGATGATTGTGTGGTAAGTAATGAAATCAAAGGCACAGAAAGAAGTATTTGAATTAGAAACGCTTATAACCAAATATAGAATGCAAAGGAGAAGATGAATATAAAAGAGATAGGAAGGGTTAACCAGAAACTAATGAGACTGATTACCTAGAGGAACGAGTTGGTACAAGTATAAAGGATTGGGGGAAGGGTGGAGGCGGTGTCAATGGGGTAGAAAAGATGGAGGGACTGATCGTTCTCCAAGTATATCTTTTTGTATACTTACGACTTTTTGGAACCATATTAATATTTTACATCCTTAAAAAACTCAAAAAGGATGGGAAGGGGGAACCAAAAAAAGTAATATAAATAGAAACAAGTGAATCTAACTGTATTTCAAAGGAATAACACAACTATACT